>ML265176.1:412-92896 GCA_005239495.1 Nicotiana undulata | reverse complement strand
AAGTGTTGATACGATTGATAATCCAAGTGTAGAGTATACGATTGAAGTGATTGGTTATAGCTGCCGGGCATTTCTTGCTGGGTGATTTGAACTGTATATTTCCACTATGCTGTACTTCTTGCCATTTTATCTGTTATTGTTTGGTGAGGAAGAGTGTAAAGCGCGAAGGGTGATGTCGTGCCATGATATTTCATTACATTGCATAGTGAGGAAGAGTGTAAAGCACGAAAGGTGATGTCGTGCCATGATACATATTAATTATAAGCACGAAGGTTAATGTCGTGCCATGATTTACATTGCCTTACATTGTACATTGCATTGGGAGGAAGAGAGTAAAAGCACGAAGGGTGATGTCGTGCCATTGTTTACATTTCTGGTACTTATACCTGTTTCGTTGACTATTGTGTTAGATTCCCTCCCTTGTTTACTTTTACCTGTCAATTTGACTGTTTCATTTCACTTGTTTCCCCATTTACTGCTCCTGTATACTTTTACATGGTATTATCCTTGTTACCTGCTGTAGAATAGGACAGGTTATTGTTATCGTCAAGTCTAGCTTCGTCACTACTTCGGCCGAGATTAGGCTCGACACTTACTGAGTACATGGGGTCGGTTGTACTGATGCTACATTGCACTTCTTAACGTTGTGAAGATCCCGCGCCCGGACCCAGTGGAGCGCATTGAGGGAGTCACCTTCTCCACCCAGAGCTTCAAGGTATACCCGCTGACGTTCGTGGGCCTTGGTGTCTCTCCTGCATTTGGATTTCTTATTGTCTTACTTATTCCCCTAGTATCAAGACAATTATGTATTTCTTTTCAGACTCTGTATTTAGCACTCAGTTTAGATAGTCCGTGAGTTGTGACACCCCGATTTTGGGCTTATGCGACATTATGTATTTTGCCATTTCACTTTGCATTTTCGGATTTCTATTACATTTTCGCTGTTAAAAATTCTAAAGTGTTTCGTCATTTCTGTTAAGATTTTTTTTAAAAGGTGTTTCCTTTACTACTGTTGAATTGAACTGCAAGTGTTAGATTAACTGTACACGTTGGCTTGTCTAGCGGGTTCAACGTTAGACACATTCACGATCTGAAGGGTGGGATTTCGGATCGTGACAAGTTGAAAAGCTTTAGACTTTTCTCTCTCAACATTTAAATTTACTAGTACTATCATCTTTGTTCCTTATTGTATTAAGTATCTATTTATTTTTTCAATATTATTTCACTTAGAAAAATTTCCGACAAATCCGTAATTTCAATGAAAGTTCAATTTATCTATATATTTAACTATAACAAGTTTTTACGCACGTGCATTAGTTGATATCTACTAGTACTATATTCTTTGACAATTCTTTTATATGTAAGAAAATCTTATTGAAGGAAAAATTATTTTGTTTATAGATTCTCTCCTAAGATCGTAGAAGCTCTAATACCAATATGACGCTCTCTACAATCTTAATTCCTCCACACATAATATAAGCTATCAATACTTATATTTATAATATTATTAAACCTATTTCAACTAAAAACATGAAAGTCTATTCCTGTATTTATTCTAACTGCAAATCCTATTTAGACGTGAATTAAATAAATCTAATCATAAATAACTAAGGCTTCATACTCCAACTTTGAATTAGTTTTCCAACATTCTCCAGTAATTCAATGTTGTATATGTCTGACTTATTCGTTGTGCACTTATGTTGGAGCATTTATCTCCAACTTTCACTTTTGATGAAGCACATGTCTTCATCGCTTGATTTGTTGAACTACAAGTCTCCAACTCACGTTAACGCACTTTGTCACCAACGTTCAATTTTTGTTGAAGCACTTGTCTTCAACTCAGGTTGATGTACTTTGTCACCAACCGTTGATGCACTTTGTCACCAACACTCAATTCTTTGTTGAATCATCTGTCTCCAACTCACGTTGATGCACTTTATCACAAACAGTCAATTTTGTTGGAACACATTATCAACTTCCAATTTTTTTAAACCTCTTTCCAACTTTTAGAGAAAAATTTGTTCATCTTGTACCATATTTGTTTGCACCTCTTTAAACTTGCTTTTTTTTCTTGAATCTGTTTTGAATCTTTTCATCAAATAACCTATTGACAACTATCTATGTTTTTTCCAACATATTTTTTAGTCAGACAGGCGGCACACTTTGGCTAGTGCCACCAGCCGGTAGTGGAAGCTACTTGATTCTCTCCCAAGATCGTAGAAGCTCTGATGCCAATACGAAGGAAAAATTATCTTGTTTATAGATTCTCCCCTAAGATGGTAGAAGCTCTGATACCAATATGGAGGAAAAATATTCTATTATCTACAATTCCTTATTTGTTTCTCAACAGATCTCGACACATAAAATAAGCTATCAATACTCATATTTATAATAGTATGAAACATATTTCAACTAGAAAGATGAAAGCCAATTCCTATATATATTCTAATTACAATCCTATTTAGACATGAATAAATATATCAAGTCCAAAATAACTAAGGTTTCCTACTCCAACTTTAAATCTATACAATGGATAATATATCTGTATCTGTCGGCCTGCCCATATTTAACATGGATAAAAAAATGAGCCAACACACACACACACACACACACACATATATATATATATATATATCTATATATATATCTTTGTCTGTTTTGGTGCATCTACTCGATTGGAACCAACCTACTAGTAATTAACTAGAATTATAAAATTTGTATGATGATCAGTTTGCATAAATCTTCAAGATTAATAGTGGGTTACCTCCTGAGTAAAATTGATCTCACGTTGAACTCTACTCTGAAAAAGAAATTAATCACTCAAAAAGGAATCCATTAGCATGGGTTGTATCTCCTTTTTCCACCAGATTTTTCGAAAATAGAAAATAAAAAAATCAATCAACATTTTCTATCAAACTACAAATTTCTACTAACTTGTATAAACTCACAAACCCCAATGGTTCAATGTAAGAAACATTGAGCTTAAGAAAAATGAGAAGGTCTTGAAAAACAAATTAGAGAGAGAGGGGAGAGCTTACCACTCAACGGAGAAGATAATGAAGATGAATGCAAAACAATGAGAATAAATAAATTTAAAAGGGAAAAGGTGATGGTTTTTGCTGGATTGCAAGTCTGTACAATGCAATAGAAGGAATTTTGTACAGTAAGTAGTGGAATAGGGGACGTACAACTGTGTAAGTTATTTTTATTTTTTTGTTCCAAATCAAATAACTAGTTGCATTATGTAAATGATTTTATCTTACTACTATAATTGTACTATTTAATTGGCACAGTAAAAGGGTTGGTAGGTTTGTCTTTCTTTTACGTTTAATATATTTTTTTCAATTGTCTAATTATATTACATTGCGGCCAATTATTATCTACAAAAAATCATTATCATCATTTGAGATAAATTAGAGTTTATTAATTTGAGAACAAATATGCAAAGGAAATGAAAGTAAGTATGTGTATATAGAGTACTAGTACTCAATCACAACAATCGTTTTAAAAAAAGAAAAAGGATCCGGATAATTGAAACTTTTAATAAAATTCCTGATATTATTATTATATATATTTCATTTTACAATTAGTAGTAGAATAGTCAAATTGATCTACCAAAATGCATGTTAGAGACAATACTCAGTTTACTTATAATTTGCTCTAAGTAAAAACAGAAAATTAGTGCTTTTTCAGTTTTTTTGGTATAGCTAGAAAAGGAAATACTTATTGTCATGTAAAAGTCAACATGTTTTTATGCTGAGAAGCATAACATTAACATAAGTTTATTTAAAAGCTAAGTGAGTAGTATCTTTTTATTTTTGTCTTCTGATCTCCCCTTATTTTTAACATACTCCCTCCATTCTTTTTACTAATTTCAGAAAACCAAGTCAAATATGAAATTTAAAAAATGAAAATTACCTAATATTATTGGGAAGGAAAATGAAAAATCACCTACTTAGACTAGATTAAAACCAATATTCCTATACATAACATTGTTATAAAAATTGCAAGCGTTTGTCACAATTTCTAGAATTATGTAAAATTAGAGAATTTTTTTTTTATATTTTCTTTTTGTTGAGAGTATGAATGTATTAGTTAATGAAGTAACTTAAGCTAACTAGAGTTTAGTCTAAGAGTAGTTTATCTAACTATAATTAGCAATTAGTTAGTCAGTTGTATTACTATATAAAAGGGTAGTAGCACTGTACAGAGGAGGTTAATTTTTCGTGAATGAAGCTCAACTTTCTTTTTCCCCGAGTTCTTCTCTTCTTCTCTTAGTCTGAAATTTAGCTTCGATTCACAAATTCAACATGGTATCAGAGCAAATTACTGATGGATTCTAGGGATTTCTTTGCTAAGCAGAAGTAAATCGAGAGAATCAGTTTATTTCTTCTTCATTCTGTTCATTTTTGTTTTCTTCAAAGGTTCGTGATCGAAACCCTAATTTTTCGATTTGATTGAGTAATTGCGAGTGAATTTCTATAGTATTCATGACGATTGGCGATAATTCTAGGGATACTAGCACCAATGCGACATCGATCAGATCTATTCTCGATCACAATCACCCATTCTATCTGCATCCATCTGATGGACCAGGTTCGTTGTCAATTGGTTTTTGTTAACTAGTATGAAAAATTACACGTTGTGGAGTCGAGCTATAAAAGTAGCTCTTCTAGGAAAGAACAAATTGTGTTTGGTAAACGGTTTCACCTCAAAAGGTGATTTTGGATCTGGATGAGCTCATCAGTGGGATCGTTGCAATGCAATTGTCACTTCGTGGCTGATGAGCAATGTTAATTCACATCTACTTACTGGTGTTTTGTTCTCAGAAAATGCTCAAATTATTTGGGCACGACTTAAGGAACGATTTGATAAAGTAAATGCTTCGAGACTTTACTACTTGCACAAAGAAATTTTTACTTCAACACAGGGGATTTCATCTGTTTCAGTCTACTTTACGAAATTAACAGATCTATGGGCAGAGTATGATGCAATATTACCACCACCTCTTGTTAAGGATTACGTTGAATAGTTGGAGTTTCAGAGATTGCTGCAATTCTTAATGGGATTGAATGATAGTTTTAAGCAAGCCAGAAGTCAGATTTTGATGATGCCTAATGTTCCTTCTATTAACCAAGCATATGCAATGATAGTCCAAGACGAAAGTAGAAGAACTATTTCAAGCAACTAGTTCAACACTCATACAGGGCAAGTAGAGCCTACTGCTATGTTTACTTCACAATTAGGAAATAAACCAAGAAGGAATTTTAGCATAAAATGTGAATTCTGCCACCAGAAGGGGCACATAAAAGCAAACTGCTGTAGATTGATAAAGTTTGAGTTCTGTAACAAGTCAGGGAATTCGAAGTAGAATTGTTACAAAATAGTGGGCTATCCATCTGATTTTAAACCTAAGAGAAGGGCTAATGTTGCAGCACAAGTAGAAATTAATGTCAATGTCTCACAGGAAGTGCACAAAGGAGTTCCAACACAATGTTAATGAACAGTATTCTCAAATCTTGCAACTATTGAACAAAAGCTCAATTGGTGAATCCAGTGGTAATATAGCAACTATGGCAGGTACTTTTCTTTATAATACATTAGCATTCCTAAGTGGATTGTAGATATAGGAGCTACAAATCATATGATAGGAAATAAAGATTTACTACACAATGGAACACAAGCAGAAAATGCAGGACAGGTTCAGCTACCAACAAGGAATGATGCCAAAATTACACATATAGGGGATTGTCAATTGTCAGGAGGTGACATTATTAAGATGTCTTACGTGTTCCTGCCTTCAAGTTCAATCTTTTGTCTGTCTCCAAAGTGACAAAAGATCTGAACTGTTTTGCTTCGTTCTTTCCCGCATTTTGTGTCTTTCAGGACCTCTTGTCTGGGAAGGTAAGGGAGATTAGTAGGGAAGAAGAAGGGCTATACACCATGATGTCAGTGAAGTCACATAAAAGGATGCACCCTCACAACGCTTTTACAGTGTTGAAGCAAGGAGATCCAGATATATGGCACAAGAGAATGGGGCATGTGCCTCTACCAGTTATTAGGAAATTACAGTGTTTCAGAAACAGTTTAAATTTCAATAATGCTCATAGATGTGATATTTTCCCTTTGGCAAGGCAGACTAGAATGCCTTTTCCAGTAAATACTACTAGAAGTACTGAAGCTTTTCAACTAATTCATATGGATGTTTGGGGACCTTACAAGGTTGCTACCTATAATGGAACAAAGTTGTTTCTTAAATTAGTGGATGATTACACTAGATGGACTTGGATTTTTCTACTAAGACTAAAATCTGATTAGTTTTCATTCTTAAAAAATTTCTTGCTATGGTTAAAACTCAGTTTGGGAGATATGTTAAAATGTTCATGTCAGATAATGGGAGTGAGTTTTTCAATACTCATTGTAGGGAATTGTTTCAATTACATGGAATCTTACATCAAAGTTTATGTCCTTGCACACCCCTAACAGAATGAGGTAGTAAAAAGAAGACAAACACATTTTGGAGATTGCAAGAGCTATCAGATTTCAGGGTCTACCAGCCAGATTTTGGGGAGATTTTATTGAGATAGTTGTGTTGTCACGACCCAATTTCGGAGTCGAGATGGCGCATGTCGTGGAACCAGGCCAGCCGCCTAACTATAACCATTCTAGGTTCGATTATTGGAGAAAATGCTCATTTTTAAAACATCCAAATCTGTAATAGTGGAAATTCATAATTTGGAAACAATTTAAGGAAGGAAAACAAAATACAAATACTACAGCCTCGGATACGGTTNCGAACCTCATAACACCCTTCATGGGTGACACCTTCAGCAGTACCTTATCACCCACCATGAAAGATACGTACCGAACCTTCCGGTCTGTATAGCTCTTCTGTCTGGATTGAGTCGTGAGAAGTCGCTCCTGAATCAACTTCACTCTTTCCAATGCATCCTGAACCAAATACGGGCCTAAAAACCTAGCCTCACGGGGCTCGAACCAACCAACCGGAGATCTACACCTCCTACCATATAAAGCCTCATACGGCGAATACTAGACTGGTAGCTATTATTATATGCAAACTCCGCTAATGGCAGAAACTGATCCCACGAACCACCAAAGTCAATCACACAGGCACACAACATGTCCTTTAGGATTTGAATAGTCCGCTCTGACTGCCCATCGGTCTGGGCATGAAATGTTGTGCTCAACTCTACCTGAGTACCCATACCTCTCTGCACGGCCCTCCAAAACTGAGATATGAACTGAGTACCTCTGTCAGAAATAATAGAAACTGGGACTCCATGCAATCGGACAATCTCCCTGATGTAAATACCAGCAAACCTCTCCGAAGTATAAGTAGTACTGATAGGAATGAAGTGCGCATAGTTGGTCAGTCGATCCACAATAACCCAAATAACATCAAATCCCTTTGAAGTATGTGGAAGCCCAACTACAAAGTCCATGGTGATCTGCTCCCACTTCCACTCCGGAATGACTAACTCCTGAAGCAACCCACATGGCCTCTGGTGCTCATACTTGACCTGCTGGCAGTTGAGGCACCATGCTACATACTCCACAATATCTCTCTTCATCCGCCTCCACCAATATTGTTGTCTCAGGTCCTGGTACATCTTCACGGCACCCGGATGGATGGAATACCGTGAGCTATGGGCCTCTGCCAATATCGACTCTCGAAGACCATCTACGTCGGGCACACAAATACGACCCTGCGTCCTCATAACCCCGTCATCATCAATAGTCACATCCCTGACATCACCTCGACGGACCTTGTCCTGAAGAACCAACAAATGACGGTCATCATACTGGCGTGCTCTAATATGATCATATAGAGAAGACCGGGAAGCCATGCTAGCTAACACCCGCGGAGGCTCTGACAAATCCAATCTCACAAGCTTCCCCGCTAAGGCCTGAACATCACCTGCTAAGGGTCGCTCTGCTGCTGAAAGATAGGCTAGACTTCCCAAACTCCCTGCTTGGCGACTTAGGGCATCAACCACTACATTGGCCTTCCCCGGGTGATACAGAATAGTGAGGTCATAATCCTTAAGAAGCTCCAACCATATCCTATGGCGCAAATTCAAATCCTTCTGCCTCAGCAGATACTGCAAACTGCGATGATCGGTATAAATCTCACACTGGACCCCGTACAAATAATGACGCCAGATCTTTAAGGCGTGAACAATAGCAGCTAGCTCAAGATCGTGCACTGGATAGTTCTTCTCGTGCACCTTCAACTGTCTAGACGCGTAGGAAATCACCCTACCGTCCTGCATCAAAACCGCTCCCAAGCCAACTCTAGAAGCATCACAATAGACTGTGTAAGAACCCGAACCAGTAGGCAAAACTAATATCGGAGTTGTGGTCAATGCTGACTTGAGCTTATGAAAGCTCTCCCCACACTCATCAGACCATCTGAATGGAGCACCCTTCTGGGCCAATCTGGTCAGTGGTGCAGCAATAGAAGAGAATCCCTCCACAAAGCGACGATAATAACCCATCAAACCAAGGAAACTACTAATCTCTGTAGCTGAGGACGGTCTAGGCCAACTCTGCACCGCCTCTATCTTCTTCGGGTCCACCTGAATACCCTCACTAGACACCACATGACCCAAGAAAGCTACCGAACTAAGCCAGAACTCACACTTGGAGAACTTTTCTTAAATCTTCTCCTCTCTCAACCTCTGCAACACAACCCGCAAATGCTGAGCGTGCTCCTCCTGGCTACGAGAATACACCGGGATGTCGTCAATGAACACAATAACGAATGAATCAAGGTAAGGCTAAAACACGTTGTTCATCAAGTGCATGAACGCGGCTGGGGCATTGGTCATCCCAAAAGATATAACCAAGAACTCATAATTACCATATCTGGTCCTGAAAGCAGTCTTCAAAATATCAGAATCCCGAATCTTCAACTGGTGATACCCCGACCTCAAGTCAATCTTGGAGAACACCTTAGCTCCCTGAAGCTGATCAAATAGGTCATCAATGTGAGGGAAAGGATATCGGTTCTTCACCGTAACCTTATTCAGCTGCCTGTAGTCAATGCACATGCGCATAGAACCATCCTTCTTCTTTACGAACAACACCGGTGCACCCCAGGGTGATACACTAGGCCAAATTAACCCCTTTATCAAGGAGTTCCTGAAGCTGCTCCTTCAATTCTTTCAACTCTGTTGGGGCCATGCGGTAAGGCGGAATAGAGATAGGTTGGGTATCTAGCAACAAGTCAAATACCAAAGTCAATATCCCTGTCAGGTGGCATGCTTGGCAGGTCTGCAGGGAATACATCCGGAAACTCACGGACCACAGGAACATAATCAATAGAAGGAGTCTCACTACTAACATCCCTCACAAAGTCCAGATAAGACTCACATCCCTTCCCAATCATACGCTGAGCCTTCAAATAAGAAATCACTCTACTAGGCACATACTCCACCGAACCCCTCCACTCAATCCTCGGCAATCCGGGCATAGCTAAGGTCATGGTCTTGGCATGACAGTCAAGAACAACAAGGCACGGAGATAGCCAATCCATGCCCAATATCACATCGAAGTCAACCATGCTAAGCAATAACAGATCCACCCGGGTCTCCAGACCCCAATAGATATGACACAAGACCGGTACACCCGGTTTACCACAACCGTATCCCCCACTGGAGTCGACACACGAACAACTGAAATCAAGGACTCACGGGGCATACCCAAGGAATGTGAAAAGTATGATGAAACATATGAATACGTGGAACCAGGATCGAATAATACCAAAGCATCTCGGTGACAAACGGAAATAATACCTGTAATCACTGCATCTGAATCTATGGCATATGGTCTGGCCGAAAGTGCATAGAAACGGGCATGTCCTCCACCCGATCGACCTCCCCCTCTAGGGAGGCCTCAGACTGACTCACCTCCACCCCTGGCTGCCTGGGCGGGTGGTGTAGAAACTGGTGCTGAAGCTAGAGGCTGGCTCCTCTGTTGATATGAACTACCAGAAAGGCGGGGACAATGCCTCTTGATGTGACCTGGATCCCCACACTCGAAACAACCCCTCTCCGCAAAAGACGGTGGGGACTGAAGGGAAACCCTGGAACTAGAGTAGCTGCTAGAAGAGCCATGTGCTGAAGAACCCTGAACTGACTGTGGCCTGGATGAGCTCTGGGCTGGAAGTGCACTGAATGATGAACGGCCCGGATGAGAACTACGAGGGTCGTGTCCAGATGAAGTACCACTGTAAACTAGACGAACTGGATGAGGAGGTCTGAATGGACGACCTCTGCTATACTGAGTCTGATCTCCTGAGTGAACACCACCATAACTGCCAGATCCTTGAGGCCTCTTGGCCTCCCTCTCAACACGCTCCTAGAGGCGCACTGACTCAATCTCCCTGGCTATGTCAACTACCTCCTCAAAATAATCCCCAGATACCCTCTCCCTGGTCAGAAAGATCCGTAACTGATAAGTAAGACCATTAACAAACCTCTGGATCCTCTCTCTGTCTGTGGGAACTAGCCAGATGGAATGACGGGCTAACTCAGAGAACCTCATCTCGTACTGCGTCACGGTCATGTCTCCCTGACGCAACTGCTCGAACTCTCTACGCAGCTCCTCTCTGCGGGACTGTGGTATATACTTCTCCAAAAAGAGAATGGAGAACGGGTGCCAGGTAAGGGGCGCTGCATCAGTGGGTCTACGTCTCTCATAGGCCTCCCACCAAGCAAGTGCAACTCCTAAGAACTGGAAGGTAGTAAATGGAACTCCGCTGGCCTCTAGTATCCCTGTTGTGCGTAGTATCCTCTGACACTTGTCCAAGAAGGCCTGGGCATCCTCGCCCTCTGTATCACTAAAAGTCGGAGGCTGGAGTCTACTGAACCTCTCCAACCTACGCTGCTCATCATCAGCTAAAGTTGGGACCACATAATCTTGTACCGGAGTAATAGGCTACACCGGGACTGCCCCAGGTGTCTAAAGTCCCTGGGTGACCTGCTCAGGTGTCCGGGCAGCTGGAGTCTGAATGCCTCCCCCGACCTGAGAAGTAGTAGCAGTAGTGGACTTCGCAACGGCCTGTGCCAAGTTGGTGCACACCGTCAAAATCTGAGCTAGGGTCTCCTGAAGACCCGGAATCACAATGGGCATTGCTGGTGCCTGAGCCTGCCCCGCTGGAATCTCAGCTGCGGGGACATGATCCTAAGCAACGAGAGGGTCCACAGGTGCTGCCCCGGCTGCTGTGCGGGCTTCACCCCTCCCTCTGCCACGGCCCCGGCCCCGGCCTCGGACTCTAGCTGGTCCTACGGGTGTCTGATCACCACTTTCGGTAGCACGAGTCCTCACCATCTGTGAGAGAATGAAAACAACAAGTGTTTAGCTCCAGAATTCAACAGAGTCTCACGACATAATTCAGAGATGTGGAATTTTCCTAAGGGTTCTGTAGCCTCTCGAAGATAAGTACAGACGTCTCCGTACCGATTCGCAAGACTCTACTAAACCTGCTCCTGACTGGTGAGACCTATTCAACCTAGAGCTCTAATACCAACTTGTCACGACCCAATTTCGGAGTCGTGATGACGCCTGTCGTGAAACTAGGCCAGCCGCCTAACTATAACCATTCTAGGTTCGATTATTGGAGAAAATGCTCATTTTTAATAAATCCAAATATGTAATAGTGGAAATTCATAATTTGGAAACAATTTAAGGAAGGAATTTTTTTTCCAAATACTACAGCCTCGGATCCGGTGCCACGCAGTCATGAGCTACTAGTACATAAACAAGACCCAAAAGAAGGGGAAATGATCAACATAGTCTAAAAGTAATACGACAGGTAGAATAAAAGAAGAGATGACGAGATCACGGTCGCCATCTGCTACCTCGTCAACTCCGATAAAACTGTTGCGACTCACTGACCAGAGCTGGATCTCAATGTACCTGAATCTGCACACATANTGATCAACATAGTCTAAAAGTAATATGACAGGTAGAATAAGAGAAGAGATGACGAGATCACGGTTGCCAGCTACTACCTCGTCAACTCCCATGAAACTGCTGCGACTCACTGACCAGAGCTGGTCTCAATGTACCTGGATCTGCACACAAGGTGCAGGGTATAACGTGAGTACACCAACTCAATAAGTAACGAAAACAACCTATGGGCTGAGAGGTAATGACGGACTAAACCTCCGGTGATTTGAACAACAACATATAGTTTGAACATGACAACAATATAGTAGGAAGTAAGCGAAATGCACCGAGTTATGTCTGTAAACTTGCATAAGTTCGTATAAAAACAGAAATGCTATGTATACAGTATCCAAACTCTCATAAGAAAGTCCACTCAGTACTCGAATTGGCCATCAGGCCCAGGGAAAATCCATCCCAGAATATGGTACACACAGTGACATAGTCACTCGGTACTGAGGAAAAAGGTCAATCCATCCCCACGGAGAAGATCCATCTCCGGAACAAGACACCACGGAGAAGATCCATCTCCGAAACATATCACTCGGAAAAGATCCATGTACAGGGAAGATCCATCCCTCAATATATGTGCGCTCACTGGGGGTGTGAAGACTCCGGAGGGGCTCCTATAAGCCCAAGCTCTATATCAAACCAACGAAGGTATGATTCAAGGATCGCTGCGGTGTGCAGTCCGATCTCATAACTGTCTCAAAAATCCGGCTCTAGGCCCCACTCAGTAAATACGTTCAAGTCTCACTCACAATGCTATCAATTATGTATAATTCATCTCAAACAATGTTAATGCAATATATCTAACACATGCTGACACTGAGGCATTAAGATGTATGCTACAACAGGACTGGGTGCATGATAGTAAATAATTACAGATAGAGATAGCAACAGTTGACAGTTTCAGTCTAAGCACATTGGCATGAAGCCTTAGCAATTACACTTATCATGATTTCTAATATGTTCAAGGAAATCTCCACATTCGCAGTACAAGTATAAGTGTGAAACAACCATTACACAAAGCCATGAGATGATCCAGGCCACAACAATCGATATACGCCCACATGCCCGTCACTTGGCAAGTGTGTCACCTTAGTTAACAACAATTATTAGGTAACTTGGGGTTTCGAACCCTCTGTTCCAAGGTTGAAGACGTTACTTACCTCAAAACCGGCTAAAACACTACTCCGCAGTGCCATTGCCTCGAAATTCGGCCTCCGAGTGCTCCAAATCTACCAACAATCAGACGTATATCATTATAATATGCTAAGGAATGAATCTCAATCAAAGGTTATCAAGAATATTCAAAAATCCTAAAATTGGTCAAACCCGACCCCCGGGCCCACGTCTCGGAATTCAAAAAAATTTACAAAACTGAAATCCTTATCTTCACCCGAGTCTACCCACATCAAATCTACCAAAATCCAACCACAATTACCCCTTCAAATCATCAAAAGAATCTCCCAACTTTTCTTCCCATTTTTCTCAATTTCTACTTTGATTCCACAAATTACATGGAAATAATCAATACTAATTCGTGAAATTAGACCAAAAACGATCAAGGAATACTTGCCACAAGACTCCCACTGAAAAATCTCTCCAAAATCTCCTTTCTCCCGAGCTCTCTAATGGGGTTTTTGAAAAATGGCTAAAACCCTCGATTTTGAACTTAAATATTCTGCCCAGCGATTTCCTTCTACGCGATCGTGGACATCCTATCGCGATCGCGGAGAGTAACTCAACACTCCCAGATTTAACCTTACGCGATCGCATATGTCTCCACACGATCGTGAAGCACATAAAATCAAACCCACGCGATCGCAAACCCTCTCACGTGATCGCGAAGAGATAACGGATCCCCTTTCACACGCGCCATGCACACCTACGCGATCGTAGACTTCTCCAAGCGATCGCGAAGAACAACCTCCAATACCTATGTGATCGCGAACTCTTTACTGCGATCGCGAAGAAAAAATTCGACCCCCCCCCCCCTCAGCTAAGCCTACGCGATCGCAGGATACCCCTCGCGATCGCGGAAGAGGAAACCAGATGAAAAAAAACACTAGAAAATCTGCCAAGTCTTTAAGCCAAACGTTGGTCCGTTGACCACCCGAAACACACCCGAGGCCCTCGGGACCTTAACCAAACATACCAATACGTCCTAAATGATCATTCAAACTTAGTCGAGCCTTCGAAACACCAAAAACAATGTCAAAACTCCAAAAACTCATCGAATTCAAGCCTATGAACATTGAAATTTCTAAATTCCACCAACGATGCCGAAACTACCCAAAACAACTCCGATTGACCTGAAAATTTGCAGACACATCCAAAATGACATTGCGAACCTGTTCCAACTGTCGGAATTCCATTCCGACCCCGATAGCCTATTTTCCACTGCCGATCGGAATCGCCAAAAACTAACTTTCGCCAATTCAAGCCTAATTCTACACCGGACATCACAAAAACATTCCGGACACGCTTCTAAGTCCCAAATCACCTAACGAAGCTATCCGAGCTATCAAATCCTCATTCCGAGGTTATTTACCAATAATTCAACTCCAGGTTGACTTTTCCAACTCTAAGGCTACTTTTAGAGACTAAGTGACTCAATTCCTTCTATAACCACTCCAAACCCGAGGCAACCAATTCTAACTCATCATGAACAGTCTAACCAATATACAACAAGGTAGAAACAGAGAAAATAATGCATGTTCTACGTAACGACCGGCCGGGTCGTTCCATGTGTATATTATCAATAGGGTGCCATACACTATGTTTAGTAACAAGTCACCCTTTGAAATATTTTATGACAGAAAACCTTCTATATCTCACTTAAGAATCATAGGATGTTTATGCTTTGCTTCACTACTGCATAAAACTGATAAGTTTGGACCTCGAGCTGTAAAATGTGTGCTATTGGGGTATGCAGCACTCCAGAAATGATACAAACTTCTTGACCTTGAGCACAATGTATTTTTCATAAGCAGAGATGTAACATTCTTTGAATCTGCGTTTCCTTTCCAGAATCCAAGTGAAGGAACTGATCAATCCTTCCTAGATGACTTAAATACGAGAATAATCTATGATCATGGTACTAAAGATCATGAGTGTTATCCAAGTCCTATATCAGCTCCTGCCAGAGATTCATCCATTGTTCCTACTCCAGAGAGTTCCCCAGTTCTCAATTCTGATCATAGACATTTAGAGACTTCTCCAAACCATTCCACATCCACTTCAATCCCTCCAACATCAAATCCTCCACTTTATATGCCAACTGCAGTTCCAGAATTGAGGACACTTCCTGTTGAGGTTGCTAGAAAGACAAGCAGAACTTCTAGACCTCCCATTTGGCTCAAGGATTATGTAAGAGTTGACACAGGTACAAAAGGTAACAGTTGCAAATATCCAATAGCTGATGTCATAGGGTATGATCAACTGTCACCCAAGTATCAAAGTTACTTATCTCAACTTTCTTCAAAACGGTAACCAAATAACTACTATGAAGTTGCAAAGCATAAGAGGTGGATTGAGGCTATGCAGGCAGAAATAAAAGCTCTTGAGGATAACAAAACTTGGGAGATAGTACCATTGCCTCATGGGAAAAGAGCTATAGGGTTCAAATGGGTATACAAAATCAATACAAGGCCATTGGAGTGGTTGCGAGGTTTAAGGCACGATTTGTAGCCAAAGGATACAATCAAAATGAGGGGTTGGATTACGAGGAAACATTTTCACCAGTAGTGAAAATGGTGACAGTCAGGAGTGTGATTGCCTTAGTTGCTGCCAAGCATTGGACCATCCATCAAATGGATGTGTACAATGCTTTTCTTCAAGGCGATTTAACTGAAGAGGTATTCATGTGCATTCCACCAGGTTTTGTTGGGAGTAACAACAGATCACTGGTATGTAAAAGTTGCATAAGTCACTCTATGGACTTAAGCAAGCATCTCGGCAATGGAATAGCAAACTCACTGCAACACTACTTGCATCAGGATTTCAACAAAGCCATCTAGACTATTCCTTGTTCACCAAAAGGTCTTTAGGGCATCTTGTGGTGGTTCTTGTGTATGTAGATGATCTTATCATCACCGAAGATAACTTGGAGCTGATACAGGAGACTAAATCACAACTGCAGGATAGCTTCAAGATCAAAGTATTTCCTGGGAATTGAATTTGCTAGAAGTAAAGAAGGGATCTTAATGCATCCGAGGAAGTATAGTCTGGAGTTAATTGTTGATCTGGGCTTATCAGGTTCTAAACCTATGAGTTCACCTTTAGAGGTGAATACCAAGCTAACCACATTGGAGTTTGATGCACACACAAGCTCTACAAATGATGATGCTCCATTAGAGGATCCAGGACCATACCAAAGATTGCTTGGAAGGCTGTTGTACTTGACAATCACTAGGCCGGACATTTCATTTGCAGTTCAAACACTGAGTCAGTTTATGCACAATCCTAAATCTTCTCATATGGATATTGCTCTCAGGATTGTGAGATATATCAAGAACTGTCCTGGATTAGGAGTGTTAATGAAAGCTAATTGTTCTGACTCACTAGTAGATTTCTCTGATACTGATTGGGCAGCTTGCCCCAACAGTAGAAGGTCCATAACAATCTATATAGTGAAGTTTGGTGATTCCCTCATTTCATGAAAGTCCAAGATACAATCAACAGCTTCCATAAGTTCTGCTGAAGCAGAATATAGGAGTCTTGCCTCAACAATGGCTGATATTGTTTGGCTTACTGGCAAGGATCTTTACTACTGAAGAAAGAAACAATTTCTTTAAGAGCAGAACTAGGTGAATGTGCAGCTTTTCTCTTCCCATCTCATTTTTTTTCTTTTTTTACCAAGAAATGATTTTGAACTCAATCAGATTCTCACGAAAACGTTTTTCCAACCTAGATGGTCTGAGGTTATAAATTATTCATAGGAAGAGCTTCTTGCATTGGTGTTCAATATACTGATGTGCTTTGTTGTTACTCAACTGCATATCTTTTGCTAAAGCTGAACTTCATTAAGGTGTTAGTATTTTATAAAATCTGTGTCTACCGTTTCTCACGGCTTTCTATTACTCTAGTTGCTCTAGTTCATTATGCATTCCCTGGAGTCCAGTTGAGTCAAGAATTTCAGAAAAATATATAGGTGGATTACATCATGTTTTTATGGAAACTATTAATGCCTTCATTTCTATAGAGATACAAACTGCATTACAAGTTGAATTCAAAACCTTTACTTTTCATTCAACTCAATATGTTGCCACGAAAAGCCCTTGATTTTGTGGCGACTTCGTGGGTCGTAACTCGTAACTGAAAGTCTGTTTTCCTGTAGTGTATTTAGGTTCCTTTGGAAAATCCTTTAGTAGGACAGGAGTTTTGTTTCACATCAAAATAATGGTATACCTAAACATTCAACTCCCTTGTCTTTGCAATTTGTCTTTCTTGATTGCAAGGTCTGCATTTTCTGGTTCAAGCATTCAAGATGTTTGCTTGTGCAGGTTGGAACGTCCAAATCGTTTTATATACAGACAAATGATGAGAAAAATTGATGCTTTAAATTTGTTTGGGTCTGCCCTGCTTTGCTTTTATTTGTTGTAAGTACCATTTTATTTTTGGCAGGTGATGAGCCACCTCTTGATTCCAATGTTGATGTGAAAGCAACGCAGTGAGCTGGTCATCTCTTTAAGCTCTTGTCAGTCTTCTACTCGCGAAATTGCTAGTTTTCTTTATATTCTCGTTGAAGAAAAGCGAATTTACGAGGTTTCAAGAGCGTGGTAGCTCGACCCTCGGTAGAGTGGTGAAGCTGTGAACGAATGGGTTAGGCGAAAAGGGGAGGCGAGGATGAAGCTGTGAATGAATGGGTTACACAGTGTGTTTTTCCCGCAAAGGGGTGTCATTTGAGACCCCTTCCTGTAAGGTGGCTCCGCCACTGCCTGACATCATATCTCTTGGGGTTGTCTATATCATACCCTAGCCTTTGCGTGCGGCTCTTTTTCGGACCCTGTATGAACGTATAATCGGGCTGCCTTGAGTAAAGATGTACATGTGATAAAATAAGTACCGTTGAGTGTAGTCTATATAATCATTTGAACCACTTAACTGGTAATATAAAATGATATATTTACTCTGTTTAAGCCGAAAATTCAAAAACAACTCTGTAAAATAGCCAATAGGGCATAGCTTGTTACATAAAAAGAAAGATGCTGCACAATTCTTGTTTCACTTTAGGTATCACTATTTTGCCTGAATAGGAGGTGTAATAAGCAAGGGCGGATGTAGTGTGGTAATGACGGGTTCAATCGAACTCATAATTTTCGACGCGAGTAAAAATTTATATATAAAAATTTGTTAAAATTATAAAAATAATAAATATGAACCCATAACTTTATAATCAAACTCATAATTTTCGATGCGAGTAAAAGTTTATATGTAAAAACTTGTTAAAATTATAAAAATAATAGATATGAACTCATAACTTTATAAACATAACGAATTCAACGTAAATTTTAAAAGTTAGAACAAATTCAGGATCCGCCGATGCTATGGTGTTTGAATAATTGGCTACTCAAAATGCGTCCCCTTTGCAACAAATACTTTTGCTGAAATATGAGCACGACTCGATAGTTTTATTTGGAAACAAAACATCATAATTTTTGCTATTAATGTTGGGATTGAACTTGATTTTGCTGAGGTGTCAGTATGATATTAAAAAGAAACAACCACTATTCAATATACAGAGGCAAAGAGCCAGGATTTCAAGCTTATGGGTTCGAGTAACTAATTATTTTTAAGTTACTTGGTTCTAAATTAATAATTTATACATATTTAATGAGTTTTTTAAAATAAATATAGGGTTAAAGTCAAAACTACTGGATTCGATTGAACTCGCTCTCGACTCTCTAGCTCCACGTCTATTCATATATGTTTGATAATTGCAGGTTGATGCTAATAACTAGGGAGTAATAAATTGGGGAGCCCTCTACTAATTAAACCATAATACAGAGATTGAAATCAAGTGGCAAATGAACTTTTGCTAAAAATGGATCAATGTATTTGTAGGACTAGTGTATTTTAATTCCCCACCAAATAAATAAGGATTATGTACCCTATAATGTAATATTTCGTTTTCCCCAGGAAAAATAGCAAAAATTATACTGCACTAGAGGCTGTAAACTCGAGGAAATAGGTCAATTGGACCCTTTACAATTGGGAGAAATTAAAAAATATCCAGATTTACAAGTGGTCATTAAAAAATAGTCGCAGTTTCAAAAGTAATCGAAATTTAGCCACTTTTCATTCAAGGATAAATCTGAATAAAAACACTATTCAAAATCCAAAAATACTCCAGCATAATATACTGGAACTCCGGCATAAGTATACTGGAACTCTAGTATATTATACTGGAACTCCAGTATAATATACTAGACTTCCAGCATAATATACTGCTCTAGTATAATATGTTGGAAGTTCATACACCAGTGCTCCAATCTTCAGTATATTATGCTGGAACTTTCCGCGTGTTGGAATTCCGGCATTATATGTTGGACGTTCATACACAGGGGCACCGATCTCCAGTATATTATGCTGGAACTTCCCGTGTTGCAGCAAAGTGACTATTTTTTAATGACTTTGCAAACGCTGACTATTTTTGAATGACCAGTCCGAAAATTGGCTAGCTCATACTATTTTTACTTTGCAATTTGAATAGAAAAAATTAATCCTGCAACTCTTATACGAGTATAATACGAATTCATGTGTGATCCCGCCAATATTTGTTCGCCATAATTTTAGTATTGTGATTTTTAAAGATTTGGTAATATAAAGCTTACTGGTCAGTAGAGACATATAGCTTTCATAGCTCAGTTGGTTAGAGCACCCGTTTAGTAAGCGGGAGGTCTTGAGTTCGACTCTCAATGAAAGCAATTGATTGTTTTTCCTTTTTAATGAAGTTGCTAATACTGAGTTTGTAAACTAATGTGGGTATAATTAGTTTTAATCAACTCTCTGAGATAAGATTATGTACAGGCCAAAGACTTTTCTATCAAAATCATATTATAGTTAAACTCTTCCTAAGCATAATAAGAACAGTCTTAACATAGTAACGAAAATAAGACAAAGAACATACTTTAATTCGTTATCATATCAGTGACGTTCTACAGTAATTAAGCCCTAAAAAACCGACAAAATTTATATATTGTATGAGAATCAATTCATTTAATTGTCTATATAAATTACTAGTATGGATTAGCCCATGCTGCCGGTAGCGAAGCCACATGGTGAGAAGGGCACCCTTCGTCAAAAAATTGCACTGTGTACGTAGGTAAAATATTACGTTTTAGAAGTATATAACACATATTGAACATCATTTGTCGGAAATCTTTTTCACTTCTTTTAAATTTGAACACCCTTAGAAAAATTTCTAGCGTCGCCACTGCATGTTGCGCATGGGCCCAATAAGCATATGCTAATTTACGGCTGGCTAGATTTATTTTTTATTTTTCTGACTCAATATTTTTAGATTCATACAAATAGACTGATAGTTTCTATGAGTCCACCAAACAGTAGAGATATCAGGTTCTCCACTAGTTCCCATAAAGAAGTATTCTTAAAAAGCAAGTAGCAAGACAAGAGATTTTTACGTGGAAAAATCTTACTCAAGGGGACAAAAACCACGACCTACACTTGTAGGATTTCAACTTCACTAACTTGTAATCTAAACTATTACAAACCACTTTGTAATGAACTTCTTACAAAGATTTCAACACACTAACTTGTAATCTAAACTATTACAAACCACTTTGTAATGAACTTCTTACAAAGATTTCAACACACTAACTTGTAATCACTTATTACAAGTCACTTTGTCACTCTCTAGTTACAAAGACTTTACACTTGTGACTACGCTAGTCACTACAACAGTACAAGAAGTTTAAGGTTGAGAAATTCCTAACAATGTGCTTCTACAAAAGCAAATAGGAAACTATAAAAATAAAATGCAAGATTACAACTCAACAAAGGATACTAACGACACAAGTGAAACTGGTCCGTCTTAGTGGAGTTGTCTTCTTGCCCTTAAAACACTTGAGTCTTCAATGCTAGAGACCACTTCAATGCTTGAGAGAATGTTCTTAGTAAATGCTCAAGTGAATGTCTATCTTCAAACAAGATATTAAAGACCTTGGCACATTCCAAGAAGGATGTCCGATATTATGAAAGTACACTATGCAACCAATGGGAAGTGACTGTTGCACTGTTACTGCACTGTAGTGTGTACAGTTGCAGGCAGTCACTTTTTCTGCCACAACTTTTTACAGCTGTAGAGTTGACCTGAACTTTCGTCTGTGAGTCTGTCAAGGGAACAGGTCCTTCAACTGGTCCTTATACGTTTAACAGTACACTGTTCAGAATTCCTTGGTTTAAAGCTGACTGGTTGTGCTGTCTATATATCAGGTCCTTTCTCTGGTTCTTCATATAAAAGTTTGTTAGATCATCAAAACAGAATATAGCCCATCAATTTCCCCCTTTTTGATGATGAAAAACTTTTATAATTGGGAAGCAGTTATATGAGTAGTTATATATACTAACATCAGCAGATACATAACAGATGAGCGACCAGGTTCCTACAGAGTTCCCCATGTCGATGTGCTTCCCCCTTAATCCCTGCCATCGTTTTCAAAATTGTCCCAATTATCCCCAACTTCCCCCTTTTGGCATCATAAAAAGGCATAACCAAGCAGAAAGCATAAAGAAGTCCAAGAAGGTTAACTCATGCCCCTTATGTGCACATAACATGATAGAAAACAGAATAACAAAGCAGAAAAAGCATTAATGAGAACATTAAAAGACTGATTTCATTGATGAAAAGCTTTAAAACATAAAGAAGTCTTTGCTTGGAAGAGCAAAGAACTTCATTTGGATTTTTCTACAGGAGCAGCCATGTGTTATCCAGTCCCAATCACAAAAAGAAACAAAAAAAACACAAATGCTGGTAACAACATCATAGTAAGAAAGACTAGGAAAGACAAAGCCTAGGGGGCACTAGAGGAGGAAGGCTTGGAGGAGGAGGCAACGAGAGTTCGAAGAACCAGGTCCATGCGAGCATTGGCAGAGGATTGTTCCTTGAGCAGCTTTTCCTTCAGATTCTCAACCTTTTGCTTCAGCTCAACATTCTCCTTAGTCAAGCGGGCCACTTCTTCATTTGAGGAGCTACTAGAACCAGGTCCCTCACTAGCTTGACTTGCCTTAACCTCTAGAATGGCAATCTGAGCCTTCAATTGCTTAATTACATCATTTGTAGCATTCAGAGCATTGATTAGCTGAGAGATGGTAGAAGTGTTGCCCCCTGCCTTTTCAAAGCACTCACATTCTTCAAGGGTTGTCTTTGAAAAGCTTTGCTTGCGGGTCCCTACCCGGGGATTCTTGACTGGTACCTTGAAATGTTCAAAGACCCGGGTAAGTAGAAAATCATAGGGGAGCCCATGATTTCCATCTTTGACATGGACAACCTTTTCCATATGATTAATCATCAGGGCAGGTAGATTGACCGGCTTAAACTGATCAAGAGCTTCCATTAAAATCAGATCAGCTCTAGAAGCAACAGAACACCTCTCAGCACGGGGAAGAAGGACCTTGTTTACCAGCTCGAAGAGCAGCTGATAAAGAGGTAGCATGGCCTTCTTGTGAACCCGTTCCCCCTGCTGGATCGTCCCAGGCTTAACAATGGCTCGCCTAAAATCTCCCTCACAAGCATTCCCTTCGGGATCCACTGATGACATCCCTTTTGATGGAACATTCAGAATCTCCCCTAGAATAGCATCATCAAACACAATATCCACACCCTCCACCAGCACACAAACATGATTCTCAGCAAGAGTAAAAAGGGTTGCATAAAACTCCTGCACAACATCCTCATAGACTTTGGGTCCACTCACGTTGAACAAATGTTCCCACTTTTGGAATTCAACCATAGCCATGAGTTGACTCATGCCAGCCATTTCAATAATCTCTGGGTCAAAGGTGCGACCCCACAGTACTCTTTGATTGCGAACATTCTCTTGCCACTTCCCACTGTTGCTGGGTATAGGTTACATAGAACCAGGTTCTCCCACAGTTTTGTATCTGCCTTTTCTGCTTACCCGTGACCTTCACAGATTTTCCTTTGGCACTAGCTACAGACGCAGTTTTCTTTTCACTTGCTTCTCCAACTTCTCTTTTCTTAGACTTCTCATCACCTTTTGGGGGTGACAGAGTCTTTTTCTTCTCTCCTTTACTAGACACATACTTTTCCTCCCTACTAAGGAGCTAGGTTCCTCGACAGTTTCGTCATCTATTTCAACAACCGGAATAACTTTATCCACCACCACCTGACCATCGTTTACCAACCTCATCTTCTTCTGCTTACTTCTCTTCTTACTTTTCTCAAGAGCCAGATCAATAGACTCCTTCTTCTGCAACCTGGTGGATGGACGCTTCACAGAGGTTTCTGGAGTACTCGCACCCTGACGGAGTTTGAAACGAGCACTCAGAACCATGTCGTCCTCATCATCTTCATTCATGGGCTCAGTAAGTGGAGGAATGGACTCAAGAGGAGGAGTGTAGAAGATTTGTTCTTAAGGGGATTTAGGAAGAGGAGAACCAGGCTCCTCACTAGGTATGGCAGTCACAGACTCATGTTGAGGAGACTCAAATAGGACCATGGTTCCCTCATCCTCCAAGAAGGATGACGCTGCTCCCTGAGGTTCAGGAATGGAAGAAGTGCCTTCAGAGGGGGAATTTGCAGAGTCAATGGCCATTATGTTTTTGGCCGCCTCTTTTTCTGGAGACTCCATAGGAGTCGAGGAATTAAGAAAGGAGGAATTGATGTACTGGTCAGGGTCGTCCTCTGAAGCATCAGAAACTTGAGAAGCTTCAGTGGTTAAGGGTTCTGTTGGTGGTATAGATGAGGAAGGAGGTACAATGGTTGTTTCAGCAGCTAGGGTTTTCTATGGTGATTCAGCTGAAGGGGGAGAAACAAGGGGGGCTTCTAGGACTGGAGGTTCTTTGGTTGCTTCTGAGACAAGTAAGGGTGAAGAGGAAGTAGGAGTTGTGATGACGACATCTTGAGGAGAGGATGCCTGACCCTCCACTGAGACAGTGTTGAGGTCAATGGTTAGAGAAGGAGAGGGTTCGTTTAAGGATGCCATTGATACAGCTAGAGAAAAGCTTCAGAGAGATGGTGTCTTTTTCGAGTAAAAAGAGAGTAAGTGAGGGTGTGTGTGCTGATAGGTTAGAGATGAAGAAGATTTATAAGAGAGTGGAGTAATAAGGGGGAAGAGAAACGGGTTCAACTGGTGGTAGGCAGTTTTGGGAAAAGAGAAACATGCAGGAGGAGTTGAAAGGGTGGAGTGATAATAGTGATTGACGTGGTTTCTGAAAAGGCGGACGATGTGGCAGCAGTAATTAATGCAATTGCTTTTTGAAAAAGGGAGAGAAAGCACATAACTACTAACCTGGGGTACAGGGACCAGGCCCCGTACCTATTTTTTCTTGTAAAAAGATTGCTCAGTCTCTTTTTGTTCAACAATGCCATTCCTTTAAATTCTGTAGTCATCATGTGTGTCTACCTGCAACGGTATTGATGTGAGTTAGACTTTATCAGAAAACACTTTAGCTATCTGTACCTGAGTATGACATTCATAGCCAAGAAGGGGAACCGGGTCCCTAATTAGGTCTCAGCAACCCCAGTGTCATTCTATTTTTCTCAAAATGTTCCATGCCCAGGGCCTTGGTGAAAATATCTGCAATCTGATCTTCAGTGCAACAGAACCTCATACAGATGTGCCCCTTTTCAACATTGTCTCTGAGGAAGTGATGTCTCACATCAATGTGCTTAGTTCTCTTGTGTTGAACTGGGTTCTTTGCCATGTTGAGTGCACTGGTGTTATCACATAGAAGTGGTATGATGTCGATATATACTCCAAAATCCTCCAGTTGTTGTTTGATCCACAGCAGCTGAGCACAGCAAGATGCAGCTGCAACATATTCTGCTTCAGTTGTGGACAAGGTCACTGAATTATGCTTCCTTGTACTCCAAGAGATTAGGCAAGATCCAAGAAAATTATCCATCCCTGAGGTACTCTTCCTGTCCACCAGATAACCTGCATAATCAGCGTCAGCATAACCAACAAGATTAAAATTGTCATCTGAGGGATAGTATAGGACCATGTCCTGTGTGCCCTTGAGATAATGTAGGATCCTTTTAGCAGCCTTTAGATGAGATTCCTTGGTATTGGATTGAAACCATGCACATAATACCACACTGAACACAATGTCTGGACTACTTGCGGTGAGATAGAGTAGAGAACCAATGATTCCCCTGTACATTGTTTGGTTTACAGGAGAGCCAGATTCATCCATGTCAAGTTTGGTAGCCACTACAATGGGTGTGTCAATCACCTTTGAATCTTCCATGTCAAACCTATTGAGCAACTCCTTCATG
Source organism: Nicotiana undulata (assembly GCA_005239495.1). NCBI lineage: Eukaryota > Viridiplantae > Streptophyta > Magnoliopsida > Solanales > Solanaceae > Nicotiana > Nicotiana undulata. The sequence continues at coordinate 67,434 of ML265176.1, read as the reverse complement.
TATTTCTGCTGACAGATGCATGTTCCTTTTATGTATTGTTTCACTTGAAGACCCAGGAAGAAGTTCAGTTCCCCCATCATGCTCATCTCAAACTCACTACCCATTAGCATTGCAAACTCCTTACATAGTGAGTCTGTTGTAGCCCCAAAGATAATGTCATCCACGTACACCTGAACGATAAGAAGGTTTCTTCCCCGTTTCTTCAAAAATAGGGTGTTGTCAATCTTTCCTCGAGTGAATCCATTATCCAGTAGAAACTTGGATAGCCTTTATTACCAAGCTCTGGGGGCTTGCTTCAAGCCATACATGGCTTTGTCCAATTTGAAAACATACTCTGGGTGAGCATGACTTTCAAACCCAGGGGGTTGCTTGACATATACTTCTTCCTTGAGATATTCATTCAGGAAGGCATTTTTCACATCCATTTGAAATAAAGTAAATTACATATGAGATGCAAAAGCGATGAGAATCCGAATGGATTCCATACGAGCAATAGGAGCAAAAGTTTCATCATAATCAATTCCTTCCTCTTGATTGTAACCCTGAACTACAAGCCTTGCTTTATTTCTGGTAGTTTTCCCATTCTCATACAGCTTGTTCCTGAACACCCACCTGGTTCCTATGATGGTTCTATCCGAGGGTCGAGGTACCAGATGCCATACTTTGTTTCTTTCAAACTGATGAAGCTCCTTCTGCATAGCAATGATCCAATCTGCATCCTTCAGAGCTTCTTTGATATTTTTGGGTTCTATTTGGGATAAAAAGGCTGAGAAGGCTAGGGAAATTTTGGTTTTGGATCTGGTTTGAACTCCAGAATCAAGAGGAGTGATTATGTTATCAAGAGGATGAGAGATTTTATGTTTCCAATTTGGTATTTGAATTTGATTGGAGGAAGAACTTGGTAGATTAGAGGGGTTTCCCTGCGTTTCTTGTTCTGCTACCTGAGGAGTACCTTCCACAGCATCTCCAACTCTTTCTTCAGCTTCTGTGGGAGAGATTGGGGTACCAGGTTCCTCCTGTGAACCAGAGGAAGAGGTTACATTGCCTTCATTCATTTCCTTGGCTTGACTCATCATGTCAGCCTTGCCATTTGACACATCAGAAATCTCTCCAGGAACCATGTGTGGTTCATTGTCTTGATCCTCGCCATTTTCGTCCCTATTTGAGGAGGGAGTTTCATTAAAGAGCACATGAACACTCTCTTCTACACATTGGGTTCTTTTGTTGTACACTTTGTATGCTTTGCTTTGAGAGGAATATCCCAAAAATATTCCTTCATCACTCTTGGCGTCGAACTTTCCTAGTTGATCCTTCCCATTGGTTAGAACATAGCACTTGCAGCCAAAGGCTCTCAGATGAGTTATTTTCGGCTTCCTTCCATTGAGCAGTTCATAAGGTGTCTTGTTCAGGAAGGACCTGATCATGTACCTGTTCACCAAGTAGCAGGCAGTGTTGATTGTTTCAGCGCAGAAGTTCTTAGCAATCCCACTATCAATGAGCATTGTTCGAGCCATATCTTCCAGGGTTCTGTTATTCCTTTCCACTACTCCATTTTGCTGAGGAGTTCTAGGTGCTGAGAAGTTGTGTGTGATTCCATTTTCAGTGCAAAACTCATCAAAGTTTGCATTATCAAATTCAGTTCCATGGTCGGATCTGATGCAAGCTACTTTAAGTCCATCTTCATTTGGATTTTCTTTACAAAAGCCACAAATACTTCAAACGTCTCATCTTTTGTTCTAAGAAATAATGTCCAAGTGAATCTTGAGTACTCATCCACAATCACAAATATGTACTTCTTTCCACCTCTGCGTGGAATTCTCATGGGCCCACACAAATCCATGTGAAGTAGTTCAAGAGGTCTGGATGTGCTAACATCTTTCTTAGGCTTAAAATATGATCTCACATGTTTTCCTTTGGCACACGCATCACAGACTCTGTGCTCTTTGAACTTGGAGTTTGGCAGACCACGAACCAGGTCCTTCTTTATCAGCTTGTTCAGGAGGGAAAAGCTGGCATGAACCAACCTTCTATGCCAAAGCTCTGCATCATCATCTACTACTTTCAAACAGTTCACTTCACCGGCTTCCAATGATTCAAAATCAGCAACATATATGTTTTTGTGTCTCTTGGCTATCAACACCACTTCTCGTTATTAGGCTAGTAACGGTACACACTTTGGACAAGAACTCTACTTTGTTTCCTTTATCACAAATTTGAGAGACACTCAATAAGCTATACTTCAAGCCACCCACATAGTACACATTTTCAATTGAGTGCTCCAGAGACTTTCCAACTCTTCCAACACCAAGGATGTATCCCTTCTTTCCATTGCCAAAGGATACATCCCCTCCCTGCAGGGCTTTCAATGAGAGAAAATCCATAGTATTTCCAGTCATATGCTTTGCGCATCCGCTGTCCATGATCCATTGTAGTCTAGTTCCTCTCACTGATCCATGCACAATTAAATCAATGGTTAGATTTAGGAACCCAAACAAGTTTGGGTCCCTTGTAGTTAGGAAAGGGATGAATAAGAACTCTTCTAGTCCATGCCGGCAGAAATTTATGTTTCTTGCTAGGACCTGGTCCCTGTTTTGTATTCCTCTTGCCTGCAAACATCTTGTTTTTTCTGGACTGATTGATCCCTGGTTGGGCAGCTTTCCTTGAAGTGCTCGTTGTTCCCACAATGGGTACAAAGCCAATTGTCTGGGACTGTGACATACTTGCTATGTGGGTTGTAGGGAGTTCTCTCCTTTTGAAACCCAATCCCCTGCCTGTTTCCACAGTTGTTAAAGTACATGGCAGTGACAACATCTGTGGACCAGGTCCAGTTCAGTGATCTTTTAAGATCAGATTTTATTTTGCTCACTTCAGCTTGCAACTCCCTATTTTTCTCAACCTCACTGCACAGACTCGTTTTGGCCTCATTCAATTCCTTTTTAAGCTTGATATATTTTTCACTAGCTATTTCCTTACCTTTATCCACACTCGAGGAACCAGATTCTAGTCTAAGTCTCTGAATGGTTTCCTCTAAGTCTGTGATTACTACTAGAAGGTCATCTCTTTCATTCTCAACAGCATCAATCCTCACACTCAGGCTAACCTTTTCATTGATTAGATTCTCCACTGTTTCTTTCAGATCTACCACCACTACAGTTAGATCATCTCTCTCATTTTCAACACTGTTGATTTTACACATTAGAGACTCTTTCTCACTTTCAAGGTTACCTATAGTTTCTTTAAAGTCAACCACACACACAACTAGATCATCTCTAGTTTGTTCTACTTCTCCTAGTTCTATGAGCAATGAATCCTTATCTTCAACTAAGCTGTAATAAGTATCAATGAGAACATTTGACAATGACATTATTTTTTTAGGAGAATAGGACTTCAGATTTCTCTGAACATCCCTGAAGTTTACCTCATCTGTGTCATATTCTTCTTTTTATTCTTCATCACATTGAGCCATAAGAGCAAACAATGAGTCATAGTCCTTAGCCTTGTTCTCAACTGCCATCATAGAGCTGTTTTCTGCTTCAGGTTCCTCTTCTGATTCGCTTGATGAATCTCCCAAAGCAGCAAGAGCCTGCTTCACAACGTTGTCAGTTGCGCCTTTTCTGCTGAATCTTTTGCCAGGGACCTGGTTCCTCTTCGCAGCTTTGTCAGTGTTGTGCTTGTAGGTGTCTTTCTTCAGGAGCGGGCAATCTTTTATGAAATGTCCGGGCTGACCACATTTATGACATAAGTCATAGTTTCTAGGCTTGCTTGAGCTGCCTCTCCTTGGTATTCCCCCGTTCCTTCGAACCATCTTTTGAAATCTCTTGGTGAGATAAGCCATGTCATTGTCCTCTTCGCTTGACTCAAGCTTTTCCGCTTGAAGAACCAGGTTCTTCTCCTTCTTGGGTTCTCTTCTTTCACTGTCCTTTTTCCTTTTCATCTCATATGTTTTCAAGTTTCCTATCAACTCATCCATTGTTAAATCCCACAAGTCCTTTGCTTCAGTGATAGCATTGACTTTGCTTTCCCAGGAGCTAGGCAGAACACTCAAGATTTTTTGCACCAGATTTTTCCTAGGAATGACTCCTCCTAGAGAGTGAAGGTCATTGATAATGGAGGTGAATCTAGTATGCATATCCTGTATGGATTCATCGTCCTTTATCCTGAACAGCTCGTACTCAGTAGTGAGCATATTGATTTTGGACTGCTTCACTTGGGTCGTTCCTTCGTGAGTTTTCTGCAAAGCTTCCCAAATCTCTTTGGATGATTGACAAGTAGAGATCCTGTTGTACTCATCAGGTCCTATACCGCACACTAGAATTTTCTTTGCACGAAAATTCTTTCCCACTGCTTTCCTGTCAGCATCGTTGTAATCCTTCATGGTTTTTGGCACCAGCAGACCAACCTCTTCAACCTTGTGCATAGGAACATGAGGACCATCACAAATGATGTCCCATAACTCAGAATCTTCAGCCATTATGAAATCATGCATACGGGTCTTCTACCACCCATAGTACTGACTGTTGAATCTAGGAGGTCGATATGTTGATTGTCCTTCTTTGAAGTTTGGTGGAGCAGCCATTACAGATCCTTTCTAGGTGTTAACCGTTTAGAAAGAGCCTGCTCTTATACCAATTGATAGTTTTTATGAGTCCACCAAACAGTAGAGCTAAACAAAAGGAAAATAAAGTTAACGAATCGATTGACTTTTTTGAGCTAAACAAAAGGAAAATAAATTAATTGGTATGGACCATCCGTCATCCATAAATAAAGAGAAAATGCTAACGGTCTAAAATCTAAATCCAAAAAGACAAAAAGAAATTCTTTGCCCACTCCTATGTGTGGTTAAATTTTTTGAAACCCAAATTGAGCGGGTGAATTTTATTTGTTTTCTAATAAATAAAATGTTGACTTTCATAAATATAAATGAAACTTGATTAGGAAATCAATTTTTCCTAATTAAAGAAAGCAAGTAAATAACACTCTTAAAGTTTTAGGTAAAATGTTATACTTCTATTTGGGTATATAGGCACATTGAGTTTGAGTGTGAAATGGGAGAATGTAGTGGGCCAACATAGTCAGAGAAGTGATAACCTCAAAAGAAGGTTGCGTATGAACATGTAAACATGAAAATTGAGGTGGGCCCACTTGTATAAATAATGTAATAAAGCTGCATCATCTCAAACCAGAAGGGTACAATAATCAACACAAAAAAGAGTTGTGCTATAATATGTATATGAAGCCTTTAGGTACAACAGCAGTGAAGCAAGAATATTACGAACTACCAAAAATACCCTCGTGATGAGACAAACATGTTGACAGAGAGCTCTCTGCTATTCCTTCTTACTCCCTCCGGTCCAAAATAAGTGACTTTTCCAGATTTCGAGAATGAATTAATTATTTTTTTCCTACATTGCCCTTTGAGTAAATAGTGTTGGAATATGTGTTAGGAGTGTTTATGTGAGATTGTAAATGTTAATGTGGTCTGTTAATTAATGTTAAAAGGTGGATTTCTTAATCTGTGTGAAAACAGCCAAAAAATCACTTATTTTGGACCGGAGGAAGTATAAGAAGTAGGAATTCTTACGCATACGGTGGAATAGATGTGATACAAAATGAAGAAAATCGGACAAATTATAGACCAAAAATATTGAGAAAGCAATATGAGATCTCCGTCGAACTCTTTGGTATTAAGAACACTTATACAGTGTAATTTTTCGACGAAGGATGGTCAACTGATCACCCTCGTAACCATGCCTCTGATTGAAGGTAATCTTATCACTTTATTTATAGACGTTGGACGAGGCCAATCACCTGACTAACGAAGAGGAAGTGTGCGGAAGCGGGTGGAGCCACATCCTTAGATCTTAAGGGTCTCTCGCCGGGCACAGATATCGTGGGATAATAACGGGTTCAATCGAATTCATAATTTTCGACGCAGAGTAAAAGTTTGTATATAAAAACTTGTTAAAATTGCAAAAAACATGAACACATAACTTTAAAAACATAATGGATTCAATGTTAAACTTTAAAAGTTGAACCCATCGAGTTTAAATCCTGGATCCGTCTTTGTCTCTCACGGCTACAACACATTATATTCATTGAAATTTGATTTGATCTACGATATGGTTGACTAAATCAAGTGGTGCGTTATGTTGCGTTGGGTGAACTATGTGTATGATGTAGTATGTTGTTTGTCGTACCTACTAACTGGGCGTATATGGTTAGGATTTGAGGGGGAAGTGCACAATCAACTATTTCTTAGGAATTCTATTTAGGAATTAGCCGGCACTAATTTCGTCGGAAATATTTGAACTAAAAATCTTAATTTCAGGAATTTCCTTAAAATTTGATCTGAAATTCAGAATACATTGGCTAATTTCTAAACAACAATCTTTTAAACTGGCTACCTGGTATCAGGGGCGAAGCCCCATGGTCATATTAGATGATGGTTAGATGACGAGTATCACATAGCGATAGGCAAGGGACATCTCAAATCTTTGACACATCGAAACCAAATGTCAAATGACGACTCTGAAAATCTTTGAAACACAATATTTTTGTCACTTTCTAATTGAAAACCCTTTTGAGTTTTACAAATCACTTTATCTTTAAAAAGGGGTGCGACACCCTTCGTCAAAAAATTACACTGTGTATATAGATAAAATATTACGTTTTAGAGGTATATAATACCTATTGAATACCCTTTGTTGAGTTTTTTTTACTTCTTTTAAATTTGAACACCCTTGAAAAAATTTATAGCTTCGCCACTGCCTAGTATCATTTCTAGGGAGAAGTGCACAGTTAGCCACTGATAACATATGTATTTACTTTTAAGCCATTGTTTAAAATGTCTTTAGTCTTTAGCCACTGCTTTAATAAACTTTAACTGTCCGGACGAAAATACCCTTCTGCTCATGTCCTTAACTTTTGAACTTAACTTCCGGACTACATGTCCTTAACTTTTGAACTTAACTTCATGACTACATGTCCTAACTTTTGAACTTGTAACTTAGTTTAGGACCAAATGTTCTTAACTTTTGAACTTCGAACTCAAACTTCAGGACCAAGTGTTCTTAACTTTTGTACTTGTAAGTCAAAGTTAAGGAACAAGTGTCCTTAACTTTTGAACTTGTAAGTCTAAGTTAAGGACCTATGTCCTTAAATTTTGAACTTGTAACTGTAAGTTAAGGACTGTTTGTCCTTAACTTTTGTACTTGTTAGTCTAAGTTCAGGACAAAGTGTCCTTAACTTTTGAACTTGTAAGTCTAAGTTAATGACCTATTGTCCTTAACTTTTGAACTCTTAAATGTAAGTTAAGGACTGCTTGTCCTTAACTTTTGAACTTGTAACTGTAAGTTAAGGACTGTCTGTCCTTAACTTTTGAATTTGTAACTCTAAGTTCAGAACTTCAGGATTACAGATCCTTAACTTTTGAACTTATATGTAAGATTATCATGTTCAAGATTCCTGGTATGAATTAAAGTTTATGCTTACATGTGGTATCAAGAACCTTGATTGTTTGAACCGTTAATCTTTGTTTACTCGTATAGTATGAACGAAATCACTGTGGCTTTGATTGAAAAAAAAATTCATCAAATATGCAAGAACATTAAAATTCATGTTTTCTCTTTTCTCCAAGTTTAGAGCCTTTGTCTGTGTCATATTATTTATATTAGTTGATGTTGTTGATGATACAACAAAAAAGTAGTAGCTACTAGAAAATTACAATAATAATTTTAGAGCTTATTTCTCCCAAACTGTTTTGACATAATAGGGACGGTTTAGGCTGCGTCAATTATAACGTAAGTATGTATTAGGTTTGGGAAGAAAAGCAATGGAAAAAAGGGTAAAAATATTTTCTCATATTAATTTTAATAGAGTAGTGGCTATTTTTGCTCAACATTAGAATTGTTGGATAAAAAATAAATACCACCTTAAATAGTGGCTACCCCACGCCATTTCTACAGGATTTGATGCGAGAATATAATTGGGCTTTGGCCCAAACAGATTTTGGGCCAAGACATGATTGTTATTGAATGACTAGTATCAAGATCATGTTTTACTTTCTTTCAATGAATATTATTAGGGATGTTTACACAAATAGCCGGTCTTTTTTTTATTTACTTTTTCTAGTTATTTACACAAATTATGTATTGATTATACATAATTATACATATATTAAACACGAATTATATATATATTATATATCGGGTGATTATTTTTAGTTTATGCGATTCAGTGGGCGGCTAATCGGGTTTATTCTTCGTATTATTAACAGTCACATCGTGGAGCTCCTCTATATTAGTTCTTTTAAAAAGTGGCCATATGGGTTGGACTCTCCATTTATGTTGTCCTCATATAAGGAATGGTCACTATCAAAAGGACACTACTATAGATTTCTCACCTTTTTAGTCCTTTTCATCACCAAAAACTACAAAAATTATCATAGTATAAAGTAATTGTTACAACAAAAATAATAAAAAATTATCAACAACTAATATAATTATGATATAAAATTATAAAAGAATAAGAAAAAATTTGCCAGGTGGATCAATGTGAAAAACACCTACCATTTGAGGACAATCAATATGATAGAGAGATGCGTCAGTACTAATAAATTTTGAATTTATCTAACTATTAATTATTTTTCGTTTCATGATCTGTATACGGAGAAGAAAAAATTACTCTAAGAGCCCGTTTGGACATAAAATTTGATGGAAGGTTTTTCCAAATTTTTTTTACCTTTTTCCGAATTTAGCGTTTGTTCACAAAATTTTTAATTTTCAGTTGAAGATGCCTTTTGGAAAATTTTCGAAAATATAAAAAAGATGCAAAAAGCTATTTTTCAAAATATTCACTCAAATCAATCACAAAACTTCGAAAACAACCCAAGCTGAAATTCATGTCCAAACACAACTCTAAATTTCAAATACCATTTTCACCATTTATTTCGAATTTTACCATTCTTATGTCCAAACGCCTACTAAAATAATTGAGTGAAGATCTTGATTCTTGACATGATCCCAAAAATTGGTGTATCAAAACAAAGTTTAAGATAAAATATCATCACTTAAAAATAAGGATTTGTAAGTGATGATCCTATCTTATATTAATTAAAGAATCTAAAACTTTGGAATATTAAATAACAGATCCGATTCTTTTATTAAATAAAATAATAATAATTTAAAAGCTAGTTATTAATATTGCAGAATGAGTTGGGATTGGTTAAACAAGAATACTTTAGAAATATAAGATATGTTATCCATTTTTTATACCAAAATAAGATGACCCTTTAGTCCACTTGAAAGACTTTAGTGTATATTTTAATGGGAGTTATATTATTATTTTAATTAATCCAGCTTTTCGTGTTATCTAAACTCTAAAGTCAGATTACTTTAGTTTTGGAGATACACGAACAAACTAATTTTATATTAGTAGTGATGGATTGTACGTGATTAATTAGATAATTAATTAAGATTAGAGGGCAATGCCATTATGGGAGAATCTACTAGTTAGGTAATTAAGTTATTAAGCAATATGAAATTACAGATTGTATCGCTTTATGAATATAATATTTGGATAGACTATCTCATTTGCCGTCGTTTTATGATATTGTTAGGGGTTGTCTTGATTTTCTTATCATATTTGGTTTTTCTATTTCTTCAAGGAAAGAACAACATATTTATCATAATTGAGTTTTTCTTTTCTGTAGAAGGAAACTGTAATTCTTCCATATTTGACTAGTCATTTTTCTTGTAGGAAAAAGTTTGGACCTCTATAAATTAAGGATCTTTCCTTCTCATTCAGTAGCATCCACAATATAGTCATATGTGGTTTGAGAGTCGTGTTTAAGGGGAGAACTTTACGGGACAAGTGTAGTGTGTCACTTGTGTTTGCCTCTTCGTGAGGTTGTTCTCTCGATATTTTGTACTCTCTCTTTATTATAGTGGATTGCTCATCTCCGCCCGTGGACGTAGGTCAACTGACCGAACCACGTTAAATGTTTATGTCTCTTTTGGTAGATTTCTCTTTTACTGTGTGATTTATCGTCGTTCAAGGTTTGCATTATTAGATTCCGCATAACACCTGACCTTTTTCGGTCCTAACAGATATGACGCACAAGCAATATGAAGAATGGACTTTCAATATTATTAAAAAAATACGATGTAGAATTATTATATAAAAAGATATGGGAAAAAAGATAAAATAAGATTATTTATTAATAATGAAGGCCGAGATGAGAGAAAAATAAGGTAACAACAAGATCATAAATTGGTCGTTACATAAAGTGACACTTTTTGTTATTACGTAACGACATATTTAACGATACGATACAATAAAATTTAAGTACCAATCAAAACAATTTTTTTATCTAAAGTAACAATACGATACAATACAATAGGTAACAACCATTCAAACAAGTTGTTAGCGTCCAAATTATGACAAGTCCTTTTTTGTTGACAGTGTCATAAAAGATGTCTAAGATAGAAATTGGGGTATAATCACTTTTAGTCCTGTGTCAGAAATTATTTACATGTGATAACCGAAAAAATATATAAAATTTGTACAATTTTCTTATATAACATACAAAAAATATATAAAAATTTTCGATTATTATTTTTTCAGCGGCTATATAGTGTCATTTTTTTATTAATTTTTTTAATAATGTCCTTTTATTTTATAATAATACAAATATGACTCTTCACTGTTGCAAAGAGGAAAATAACAGAAATTTTCACCATTGCTCTCTGTTTGCCACTCAACCTTCCACCAACTATTTTTATGTTAGCAATAACATATTCAGAATCATTCAGCTAAAATTGACTGCCATTAATGACAAAGGAATACGTTTGCCACATTTTACAGGTGCTCTCATACAATAAGGGGACAAGTCCGATAATAAAATAGTTATCTGCTAGTCATAACTATTTTTTGCGATAATATCGTCCATGACCCCGGAAATTTTGGAAACTGAACATGTTACAAAAAAAGTAAAGCTTTTAGCTAATTAACAATCGAGGTGAATCAGGGTTAGGAACGGCGATTCTCTTTATGATAAACAAATTCATTTTGCAAATTCATTATTACGAATATTTCATACAAAGAAAAGAGAAACTCAGACAAGGTTCAAGATAAACTCAACTTGAATTTTACGCACGAAAAAAACTTTTAAAAATGTCTATCAATCATGACACCTTTGTCTAGTTTACGGTTACGGGTGACAGAATCAGAATAACCTAATTTAAGGAAAAATCAACATAGGTATATAATTTTTTTTTTTTTATTTTACCGGGTGCCATGCCACCCCTTCTTAAAAGGGTGGATCCACCCTTGGGTACAAGGACAGATTTACATGGACAGAAGCGGTGTTACGTCGAAATTTTTTACTATTTGTATATATAAAAATAATAAGTAAAACAGAAATACAAGATAAAATGCCACTTGCATTGAAACAACTCAATAGTCTAGTGGTTGACCGCTTTACCTCAAATATGAAATTTTCCGACGTAAATTCAGATTTAATTGTAGCTCTATATAAATATCGAACATTAGATAAAATACCAAATAAAAGAAAGTAGGATTGTAAAAATTCTAAAATTTAAAAACGTGCTTACTTTATATGGATGTTGGATTGAACTTTACAGGACATACTGCTTTACTTTTGCCCATAAAAATTGATATGCATTATCTCCAAGTGGATGACAGCCTTTTTGGTGGCCGGTGCGTACTGTATATACCATATCAAACAAGTGCCCTAAAGTACGTGACGGAGATATTACAATAATAACTGCGCCTCAGTACCAAATAAATTGGACCGACTAAGAAACGTTTAGATTAATTTATTTGAAGTAGCTGCATTAAATATCGAAAAATACTTTTACATGTTGAAGTTGATTTAATAAATAAACAGTTACGTGTTTGGATTTAAGTGCTGAAATTGATAATAAACAGTTGCAATATTTGATAAAAAAATGCTAGTAAATTCTTTTACTGTTAAAACAACTTAAATAACCTTAGAACTATTTACACTCATAAAGGTGTAATTTTTTTTCAAAATTTTAGATTCGAGATCGATTCAAATACAAAATATTCTATTTGTCATTTTATTTTAAATATAACTGTGATCAGATGATAATTTTTATAATAAATATAATTTATTTTATGATAAGCATATAATTATATTAATAAATTAATTTAAAAAAAATCGTAAACAAATAAACCTAAATAAAATAAAATATTTGAAGAGAAAAAACAAACACGTTATGCGTATTGTTTGTGCTAAATTAAACTAAAATATTCAACTATCATAAATATGTTGGGCAATTAGATCATGAATTGCCATTCAAAAATTATTATCTCCCTCATTTTCCACATAATCTATATTTGCAACACTGACGTGTGCAGATCTTCCAATGTCAGGATCAACAAGTGGCACACATTTCTCATTCTCAACTTCTTGGAATGCATTGTCCACTTTATATTTCTACTCTAATGTAATTGTTAATTGCTATTGTAGACGGTACAATATATCTTTGAGTGTCAATATGATAGAAAGGCTTATCTCTCGAAATAGACCCCCATTGCTTTCTATACCCCAAATGTTCGCTCTGCAATGTTTCTACAAGAAGAATGCAATTAATTGAACATTTCTTTATGTCCATTTGGGGCTCGCAATTGTCGTGTCGCACCTCGACGAAATTCTGCTAGGTGGTATCTCACATTATCCCCTTTGTATGGCGCTATATATCCCTTCATATGTGAATATCCTGCGTCAATAAGATAATTGAAGACCTAATGCATAACTTTATAGGATTCATCAGGGAGGGATAGAGAATACTTATAGAGAATTTGCTTACCTCAAATATTAGTGAGAATTGTAGACTTGAAGAGGAAAAAGGTTTAGGTTTGAAGAAATACGTGAGGTGGTGAACAAATAGGTTTGCAATGAAGCAACAAGTTTGACGTACGTAGGGATACATGAGTTTTGTTTTGAAAAGGAATATTTTAGGGATAAATAGTAAAAATCTTGATCAAACTTAAAGTGCTTATAAGCTAAAAAAATCATAAGTTGGGGGTGACCAACTTATGGCTTTTGGGTTATAAGCACTTGACTTACAAACATTTTTAACTTTGACGTAAATAAGCCGAAACGCGTAGATAAGCTTAGCCAAACACTCTCTAAGCATATGTATTTTCTTTTTCGAGAAAAATGAGTACTTAGATATTCATTTCCAATTTTCCGATATTCTTAATGGATTATAATTGCGTTATGTTGATGAGATAACTCGTGTATAAATGTAAAATAAAATCTATGTCAGGTAATTTAATTTCATACGAAGAGAACATTAGTGTCACGCCCTAGGATTTAAAAAAAAGGCAGTCCGATGTACAATGCATCGCGTGTTCACGCAGGGCTCGGGAAATGGTCGCACTCTAAGCGGTGATATAAACACAACTTACCCTAATACAAGCATTAGTAGTTGCTTCCACAGTTCGAATCCGTAACCTATAGGTCATACGAACAAAGACAATTTCACCGTTGCTCCAACGCTCTAAGCTCCTAATTTCGAACCAAAGTATAATATTTTGAACTATATTTCTCTAAAAAGCACAATAAAATTATTATTTGAGAGTTTAAATTCTCGTTGCCTAATTCTAGCCTAAGTGAGAGACGAGCTTGCCCACCTAAAATGTAACTATTTGGCATACGTTTTTTGTGTGGGGATAAATTGATAGTAACTAGCTGTCAAACACAGTGAAAATTTTGTGGAAACACAAGTACCCTACAATAAAAAGAAAATCAATGTCCCTCTTGTGCTCTATATAATTGGTTTCACCTGTCAAATGATAGGGAATGGAATGCCTCTTAACTTGGAGATGATTAAATTAATGTACTATCCCTATTTGAATGAACAAAAATCATTCACTAGTAAAGAAGCTACACGTCATCAAAAATTATGGTGTATTGGTAAGTATTCGTATTGTATATTCTTAAAAAAAAAATATCGGATTCAAGCTCCGAATAGAATCGTATTTATTAGAGAACACTTTATTTTCAATATAAAATTTTCCGATACAAATTCGAATTTTATTTAAGTCGATACAAATATCAAACATCAGATGAAAACACAAAGAGAGATCACACATCAAGATAAATTTGGAACTTCTTACTTTACCATTTAGGGTTTTCTTCTTCATTTCTCTTCCATGAGAGCACCGTTTGGTTTGACTTTTAATTTCTTATAGCAAATAAATATGGCTTCTAGTCGAATTCATCAGATGGATTCAAAATTTAATATATATATATATATAATTTTTATTATTTCCAGTAGCTACACAAATAGCCAGAAGGATTTTTTTTTTTTGATCAGTATACATAGATTATACATATGATATATGGATTATACATATACATTTAAACGGTTGGAAATGACTAAAGGGCAGACTGATACACAAAGCATCCTGTATTTATGTAGGGTCTGAGGAAAGGCTAAACCCCAAGGGGTGTGTGATGTAGACAACCTACCTAATGCATATATTAGTGACTGCTTTCACAGCTCGAACCCGTAACTTATAGATTGGGTGAACGACTATTTAAGTTAATTCTTCTAAATCTCATGTCAATATATATAAACTAATTTGCTGTTGTAACGTTTATATGCATCTTTATGAGGGCCATCAAATTTCGAAAAATCAAGAAATTCGTCACCAAGCACCAAGCACCAATCACAAATACATACATTTATTCAATTCTTATTCTTATTAGAGATCCTCTCATTCCGCATCTTTCACTAATATTCTGAAGTTTATACCTATCAGAATTTAGGAAGAGTACTTGACAACTATACCTAATCTTATCCATTCTTTTAGACCAAACAATTTCTTCAATCGCTATATTAACAAGTCAGGGGCACAAGCCGTCGTGGAATCAGCCGCTGATGCTTGTACTAGGATAAACTATATGACACCCCCTTAAGGTGCGATCTGTTCTCCAATAAACGTTAAATACTTTGTGCACCAATCTCCCTTTCTACCATATTAATACTACTTTATATTCTTACTATAGTTTTCAAGACATATTGATGTGATGTAACAGTGTTAACGTGGTCCAAGGTGTTATAAAATGTATTAGGTCCATGTCTTAGCAAAAAGCTAGAGCAACTTGTGTTAGAGTTAGGGGCAGATCTAGTGCAAATATTACGGGTTCACGTGAATTCAATAACTTTTGCATAGACCTTATATTTATACGAAAAATTTATTAAAGTATAAGAATATTTAGTCTAGAACTCAATTTGTTTGTCCGGTATCACGTATATTAACTTGAGATCATTGCAAAAATTCATAAACTTGAAATTTCGAGATTGCATAGTTAAAGTCACATAGTTCCCAAGCTAGTGAGACTTCTTTTATCATGGGCGGAGCTAGAGGGTCGAAACCCATTTGAAAGGAAAATTGCACTATATATAATACTAATTTTATATATATATATAATAGATGTTGGTGAAATCCTACCTCCATCACTATGTTTTGTGCAAAATCTTTTAGATGAATATATAGATATATAACTGCAAGTGTAATTGATCACGCCGATACGTAATGGAATTAATATATCTTTGTACACAGGTAGAAATGTCATATGATAGTATGAGTTCAACTGAGCTCGATATTTTCAATGTGTGAAACAGATTAAAAAATATCTATTAAATTATGAATTGTAGAAAATATTTATTACGTCATGATGATCCATCAATTTACATGGCTTCAAAAGTTAGGTGTCACAAGTCTCTATCGAAAAAGAAGCACTAAAAAAGGCAAAAATCAAAAAACCAAATTGCATAACCTAATCTTTGCCAATTTCCACATATTATTCATATTCCCTTTTCCACTAAAACATATTCCCTTTTTATACTCACTTTTGACCCATGCAACTATACTCAATTGCTAATCCAATCCTCCCACTTTCCATCTAGTCCAAATATGTCACCATCTTCACATTGATTAATTACCCAATTATTTATCATGTTTAATTTTTCCATTAAGAATCCAACATTTGAATGGGTACATACTTAGAATAATTATCCAATGGGTTGTTGAGGTACTAATTAAAGTCCTATTGACATAGATTAAGTATTAGCTACCGCCTACAGTCGAACCTCTTTATAACAATCATTTTTATGACAAATCAGGTTTTATTTGAACTAATATTTTATATTATGTTATAATCTGTATTATATATAACAACACTATACTATAGCAACTAAAAATATTGAAACAAATGAAACTGTTATAAAAAAATGTAACGTATATCATTATCATTATAAGATGATGAAGTACGCACAAGCTCAAGTTACAAGAGTACCTTAGTTAAAATATATAATAAAGATAGACTTTCGGCATGATTATTTTTCACATTGCATCTCAACCGTCCATGTCTTTAGTAGGCGTTTGAACATAAGAATTGTAAAATTTCAAAAATGGTGATTTTTTTTTTCCCAAGTGAAAATGATATTTGAATTTTAGAGTTGTGTTTGGACATAAAATTCAGTTTGGGTTGTTTTTAAGTTTTATGAGTGATTTGAGTGAAAATTTTGAAAAAACAATTTTTTGGAGTTTTTAAAATTTTCGAAAATTTCCAAAATATATCTTCAAGTAAAAATTGAAAATTTTATGAATAAACGCTGATTTAAAAAAAAAAATTTTTTTTTTGGAAAAAAGGAATTTTTTTGTTCCAAACGGGCTCTTAATCACCAAGATCACTTAATTGCCTTTAATACAAGCAGAATTTACATAGATGATTTGGACAATACTTGAGTTAACGTTGATAAAAAAATGTCTATAAAATTGAAGTTGAGAAAAAACACATTAAACTTCGCTGTTATAAAGTGTGTAAATCAAAATCTATATTTTATTTAAAATAAACATTTACCAAGTTTTAACTTTAAATTCAAATAATAAAATTCAGCAGAAAATACTCGCAACAAAATTATTACTTGCAAACTTTATATTAAAATATTCATACATTTGCCACCAGCAAATCATTTTATATTTGTTCGACCCTTACATAGCTCCAATATGGACCTTAATAAAGTTATAATATGAGATAATTTTAATCCTGTATAGTCAAAAGTAGAAGGGAAGATCTGAACATCTTTCCCGAATTATTTTGTCATGTGAATTGCACCATCTATTTCAAATAGAATTTTTTCTCTTAGACACATGAGCAGACACGGATCCGAGATTTAAATTTTATTGGTTTAACTTTTAAGATTTTTAGTATTGAATCGGTTATATTATTTAAGTTTATTGGTTCATGTCTACTATTATTACAATTTCAATAAAGTTTTACACATAAATTTATAATTCGCGTTGAAAGTTATGAGTTCATTGAACCTGAAACTACTATTGTACATCCGCCTCTGCACACGAGCAATCTAACTTGTTAGATTTTTTCTCTCTCTTCCTATTCTTACTTATATAGGTTTCTCGGTAATAGGGTAATATGCGAGAACTCTTACTCATATCTTATTATTTTATCGGAATTATTCCCTCATAAAATAATGAAAATGTCCGATTATAACATGACGTGCGACTTCAATGGCTCGATATGAAAGTACGGTCTATCTAAAAGTAAATACAAATAAATTTAGCTAGCGTTAGGCCATAGATTCCCAAATTTGTTTTGAAAAATCTGATTTGGGTGAAATTTGGTTTGAAGATGAAAATGTGTTTGGACATACGTTTTCAAAATATATTTCCTACCTTTATTTTGGAAAAACATGTATAAAATTTGCAAGTTTTGAGATTTTGGCCCAAAATCAGCAATTGGGAGGATTTTGGAATTTGAAATTTGGGATTTCGCCAAAATGTGAGCAAAATTTATGGCCAAACATAAATTTGCCAAATGAATTTCAAATTTATTTTGGCAAAACTCATAGCCAAACGGGTCCTTATTAAAAGTAAAATTAAGATATTTCCCTAACAAAACGGCCATTAACACAGTCCCTTAGAATATGCCACGTCAACCCACCCCCCGGTCACTTTATCAAAACCCTAATCACCCCCCTCGCTTTCACCTCTATATATATTCCCACCTCTCCTCCATTTGTCCTCTCTTCCCCTCTTTCTCACCATTTCCTCAGTCCACAAAACACTGACACATACCCAAATATATGCATATCTATCGATCATATCGAAATCTCTAAAATTTCCTAATTCAAAACCCTAGTTTTTTCTTGCTATTTTCATCAAATCACATCCAAATTCTTGAATTTTTCTGTAATGTGATTAACGTTGATTGAAGCATTGTCAGTTTTGAGTTTTTGCGTGTATCAATGGCGGAGCGGAGATTCGGAGTTGGTTACGCTTTAGCACCGAAGAAACAAGCGAGTTTCATACAAGCAACGCTCGTGAACCTTGCGAGCGAACGAGGAATCGATCTAATTCGAATCGATATGGATAAGCCGTTAACCGAACAAGGACCGTTCGATTGCGTGCTTCACAAGTTATACGGTGAGGATTGGAGACTGCAGTTGAAAGAGTTTTCTTTACAAAATCCTCAGGCGCTCGTTATTGACTCGCCCGAGTCAATCGAGCGGTTACACAACAGAATCTCAATGCTTCAGGTAGCGACCGAGCTGGAAATTAAGTGCGAAACGGCGTCTTTTGGGATTCCTAAACAGACTGTAGTTTACGACGCGAAAATCGTGTCGGCAAGTTATTTGGAAAATGAGGGATTGGAATTTCCTGTGATTGCGAAACCGTTAGTGGCTGATGGTAGTGCGAAATCACATAAGATGTTATTAGTGTTTAATAAAGACGGGTTAAGTAAATTGAAACCGCCGATAGTGTTACAGGAGTTTGTGAATCACGGGGCGGTTATTTTTAAGGTGTATGTGGTTGGGGACTACGTGAAATGTGTGAAGAGGAAGTCATTGCCTGACGTGACCGAGGAGAATTTAGGGAAATTGGAGAGTTACTTGTCATTTTCGCAGGTTTCGAATTTGAATACTTGCGAGAAAAATGATGATAAGTTCTATAAGTTGATGAATTTGGATGATGCTGAATTGCCCCCATTGAGTTTCTTGACAGATATAGCTAGAGGGCTTAGACGAGCGACGAAATTGCATCTTTTTAACTTTGATTTGATTAGGGATAATAGAGTTGGTAATAGGTATCTTATTATTGACATTAACTATTTCCCTGGTTATGCCAAGATGCCGAATTACGAGAGTGTGATGACAGATTTTTTCTGGGATGTATTGAATAAGAACGATAAGGGTTTCGAGAGTTTACAAAAGGGTAGTTGTGAAAAGGAGGTTAGGATGTTGGTTGGGAATAAAGGGTATGGTGAGGATGAAGGGACATTACCTGTTTCGCCTCTTAAGAGGGAAGAAAAAGAGAACACTATTCAGGTCTAAGGATGTGAAGTGCACAAATCGGAGTTGCATGGCAAAGGGTGGCGAAGGGTCGATCAGAAGATTTGCTCAAGATATGGACTGTTTCACGTGTTACTGTTAAAACTGCAGGAGTTTCTTTTAGGTAGGTTATTAGCACAGCAGTGAATAAGTAGGTTCCTGATATGGCCTTTTTTAAGGCATTAGATGGTGTTCTTTGTTGAAACATGTACATTCTATCTTTGCGGTGGAGATAGGTACTTGCAGATACTCTTTTCTAGGCAAGTTTAGTTTTCTTAAAGGCAACTGTATTTCATTGGTGACTATTTCAATATGTGCCTTCAACAACTTTGATATCAATGAATGTTGCTGTATTCTCAATGGTTATCATTCTATATTTCCCTACTTTGTCTGTTTTAAAGTTCGATCTTATGCATGTGAATGTTGTATCCTAAATAATGACTTCTTTCTCTTTATATAAACGTAAGAGGAATCTAGCTCGTTGGGGATTTTTTTTCCTGTTTGGTGTCTACATGGATAACTCTTTGTTATACTGTCTCGTTCATGGGAGTTAAAATGAATTATGTCTGCACGAATATTCCTTTTCTAGACCACAACCCAATCAAAGACTGTACGTACTGTTATCATATTCATTGGCTTTTGTATCATTACAGTTAATCCATATTAGTTGTCAGATTCTTATGCTATACTTGGGTATGAGAGGCAACTTGCACTTACCATGAGTGCTCAATTTGTCTTTTATGATTCTAGTTGCACTTAAAATATCTTTGATCAAGGTATTCCCTTTCAGGTAAGAGGCTTCTTTTCGGTCATCGTTTGGATAAAAAGCTGTCCTGTCTCAAAAAGTAGCTTATGATTATCATGCTGGCTTATTATGCAAGTCTTAGCCTGAGTGATTTGATGTTGCTGTATTTACTACTCCCTCCATTTCATTTTATGTGTCTTAGATTGACTAGACACGGACTTTAGAAAGGTTAGAAATTCTTTTTATCTTGTGTCCTTAACTAAAGGTTTATATAACATACCAAAAGTACTAAATATAGAAATGTGACATTGTTTCATTTTGAGTACTTAGCTCAACATTTTAGGGATTCATATCTTTAATTTATGGACGTTTTTCTACTTGACATGCATTGTTCCTGTGATTTGTAAATGCAAATAACATAAAGGCTTTCCTTGAGTTACTTCTACATAATCAGATATAATAAATGCTTTCAGCTTAATATACATTGTGTATATATGACTCTGTTGACGAGATAACATTCATATTAAGTTGCATAATTGCGCCATGTTGAATTGGTACAACTCTGCTTGCATGATTTGACATGGGGAGGAAGATTGCTTTTCTAATGAGTTGCATGGATTGAATTGTCAAAACCCTGAGTGCTGCGGCACTGTGAGATGTAATACTGGGAAAAAAATCTGGCTTTCTAAACAACCATGTCTATACTTCTGTTTTGTGCACTTATGCTGTTGCAATTGGATGGATCATTTTGCATGCTTGTATCTCACATTTCACATAAGCTTCTTGGTTATGTACTCCTTTTAACTGCAATTTTTGTTTTCTGGAATAACGCTAAATATGTGCGGAAAGACTCTTACCAGGAAGGATGAAGAGTTGCAGAATTGATTTTGATCCTTGACTTGGTTAGCCTAAAGTGTTCTCACTGTCTAGGTTCTTGGTTGATAAGGATCTGTACTATCATTGAATAGAAGAGATGAAAGAGAAACGGATAGGAAGTAGGCTAGATCTTCATATCTAGAAGTGCCCAGGCCAGCTTTTTGATGAGGGAAAGCTCTCTGCATAATTGAGAGGAGCCAGGATCTAGTGCAAGTTTTCCGTACTCTAGGGAAACTAAGCATGGCTGACTCTATTCTTAGCAAAACAATGTTAATCTTTGTCAAGATGTTTCCTTCTGATTAGAAAAGAAAATGTACCAGTAGTCAGAGCAACTTATATCGTTGTTTGATGCTGTGAAGTAGTAGATAAAAGTGACATTGTTTATCTTTAGAAAAGAAAATGGTACAAGTACTTCTTTTCTTTCTTCTTCTTGCCTTGTATGTTGGGTTCCTTCTAAGTTCTCCATTTTCCTTGACAGGTCAGGTTCTAAATAGATTGCCACAATTTCACTTCCTAGGGATTCCTTTAACAAGAAAGGAGGGAGAATTGTCTCAATTTATACAGTGTTAGGTTTTCAATTTGATGAATTAAATTAGATGTTGTTTGGTCTTTCAGGGAAAACATATAGAATGCAATGACGTGCTCTTGCATTAATGGGAGAAACGATTTAAGGAGTTCAATCTTGGGCACCTTTGCCAAATGTGTAATCGAAATGTATTTTAGATATAGTCTTCAGTTTAATTAGCATTATAGAGAGGATCAGATTCTTAACACTACGTTGACCTTATAGTATATCTTCGAACTCATTCAATTCCGTAGATCCACTTCCCTTTATTCCATTCTTCTTTCCTTCAGGACAGAACATTTCCACTTGCATTGGTTACTTTCCAGCAGTCCTATGATGTTGCTCCAGGTGAAATTTATTGTGATATGTTTCTGGGTCAGATAAAGTTTTCTGCTCTTGAATTCTAAGTTATAAGTATGTCAGGAAGGATAAATGAGATGCCCTGAGGTTTTGCGACGGAGTATTTTGTTAAACTTTTGAAGGAAATCTAGCTGGACAATTTAGATAAAGTAACAGATTTGTTTCTTTCGGAAATGGTAGCTTGACCTCAAAAGAGTAACGATTATGTCTACATGCTATATAAAGCCTTTTAAGTACAAGGAGTGTGTCCGTTAACTAAGGACCTATGCTTGAACTGGTGAAAGTGTTAATCGGCGGGGTTGCTCGTTGCCACTGGATTTCACGTCTCTATAATGGCTGATAATTGACTATTTACACCTGACGTTCCTGTTAGATAGCAGTATCATAGTTGTTTGTTTGAACATCTTTAGCATACCAGATAGCTTGGAATTTTGGCTCTGTAACTTTAGTAACACTAGCCTTGGTAGAATTGGCATTTTCAACTCGGTAGAAAGGCATATTAATGCTTCTTACTGTGAAACATGAAACAGCTGCAATGTTCAACCATTCTATGCACTAATCTGCTCATCGTTGCTGCGCGATAGTATTTTTGTTGTCAAACATGTTATTTGTCTGATTTTGACTTTCTAATTTGTGAACATCACACACCTACGTGTCTTCTAGTTTTTACTACTGTGCTTACGGAATCTAACAAACATTAGCTGAGTGTTGATGAAAACATGAAATGGGGTTCAAGCACTCCCCCACCCAAAAAATCCCAAAACCCCAACCCCAGTATCTGGACATTGTTTTTGAAACAGACTAGAAAGGAAAGTAAGACACATAAACTAATACAGAGGGATTTACATATTAGGACCTGACTAAAGAGGTAGGTTTTGGATTATGAGTACTTAGCTCGACATATTAGGGTTAATTGTGGATGTTGTTCCTCTTGACATGCATTGTTTCTGTAATGTTAATGCAAATAACATAAAGGCATTCCCTCTTTTTTTTTTTGGCTATTTGTTTGATAGTCAGTTACTCAGTTATACTAAATGCTTTCAGCTTGATATAGATTGCAGATAGATGCATCTGTTGATGAGATAATGCTCATATTAATTTGCATAATTGTGCCATATTGATTCGACACAACTCTGCTTGCATGATTTGTCATGGGGAGGACAATGTCTTTTTTAGCGAGTTGCATGTATTGAATTGGCAAAATCGTGCTGCAAAACTATGAGTAATACTAGGAAAAAAATCTAGCTTTATAAACAACCACGTCTATACTTCTGTTTTATGTACGTATGCTGTTGCCAGTTGGATCATTCTGCATGCTTGTATCTGACATCTCACATGAGCATCTTAGTTATGTACTCCTTTTAACTGCAATTCTGGAATGACCTAAATATGTGCGGAAAGTTTCTTACCAGGAAGGAGGAGAGTTGCAGAATTGATTTGATCCTTGACTTGACTAACCTAAAGTGCTCTCACTGTCTAGATTCTTGGTTGATGAGGATCTGTTCTAACCTTGAGTAGAAGAGAGAAAAGAGAAACAGGTAGGAAGTAGGCTAGATAGTCATATATAGAAGTGCCCAGGCTAGCTTTTCGATGAGGGGAAGCTCTCTAAATATAGTGATTTTTAAGGAGCCAGGACGTAGTGCAAGTTTTCCGAGCTCTAGTGAATCTAAGCATGGCGACAAGGTTCTAAATAGATTGCCATGGTTTCACTTCCTAGGGATTCCTTTTTCTTTTTGTCTTTTGGCTGTATATGAACTGATTCTTTTAAACTTATCAGGGTTGTCTGACTGAACTTTTACATTTTATGCACTATAAGAAGCAGGCGTCCCGAGCAGAGAGGTACAATGACAAAAAAGGCGGGAGAATTATCTTAAATGGATACAGTAGTAGGTTTACAATCTGATGCATTAAATCAGATGTTTGGTCATTCAGGGGAAACATATACTATGCAATGATGTGCTGTTCCTTAATGGGAGAGAACATATACTATCTAAAGGATATCTCCACTTGCATTGGTTACTTCTCGGCAGTCCTATGATGTTGCTCCAGGTGAAGTTTATTGTCATCTCTTTTTGGGTCATAAAAAGTTTTCTGCTCTTGAAATCCAAGTGATAAGCAGGACATGCAGGATAAGTGAGATGCCCTGAGGTTTTGATACGGAATATTTTGTTTAACTTTTGAAGGGCTTCTAACTGGATAACAGTTTAGATTAGGTAACAGATTTGTGTCTTGCCAAAATGCTAGCAATTATGTCTACATGCTATGTAAGGCCTTTTTAAGGACAAACAGTGTGTCCCTTAAGGACCTATAGTTAAACTGGTGAAAGTGTTAATCAGTGGATTACGTGATGTCACTGGATTTCACCGCCTTCTATAATGGCTAACTAATTAAGTGCTTACAACTGACTTTCCTGTTAGATAGCAGTATCATTCTTGCTGGTTTGAACATCTTTAGCATACTAGATAGCTTGGCATTTTGGCTCTGTAACTTAAGTAACACTAGCCTCGGTATGATTGGCATTTTCAACATAGTAGAAAGGCATATTAATGCTTCTTATTTTGAAACCTGAATCAACTGCAATGTTCCCCCATTCTATGCACTAATCTGCTTATCATTGCTACAGTATAGTATTTCTATTGTCATTCATGTATCGTCTGATTTTGTCTGTCTAATTTGTGGACATTGCGCAGCTATGCGTCTTCTAGTAGGCATCTGGCAAACATTAGTACAGAGTTTTGCTGTAAATATGATATGGTGTTCAAGCCACCATATGTGGACATAGTGAGAGTCGCCACTCGCCAGTGGTGCTCAGCCCCAGGCAAAGCATCTTTTACTTAAGTGAAGCCAGGTTCGATTCTGTTGCCTCAAAGAGAAGCTGGTTCACTCATTTACTGCTTAGATCTATTGAAAGTTTTCCTTCATATTTCGGTCAGCCATATGCTGCAGGTCTAGTTGTTTTATTTTTGGGCTGGTTTGCACGTACCTAGACTATTTATTACTACCTCTTATATCCCACCAACTCAGGTATCCGCTAAATATCCATCAAGGCTTAGGTCAGATAAAAAGAAGTCATCTAGCGTTTTGTTATTGTGGTCTCCCATGATATGCACTCCTTAGATTTACTGCTAGGTCAGTCACAATGCTGGGTGCTAACGGTATACTGCTGGTCTTGTTTCATTAATTCACTGACTTTACGCCAATATTGATGACCCAGTACGAAATTGTAACTTGTGCACAGTTCATGATAAAGGCATGGATTGATCCTTTTGGGACCTATTCTTTGCTTAGTTCCTCTGTGTAATGTTTAACTCTACTATCACGTTGTGTTGATCCCTCATATACGTCAGAAGTGATGTTGTTCAACAACGACCTAAATATGCACTCTCTCCCGAGTAATGCACGCTAAATAGGAACAGTTAATTGAGGGTCTTTCAATCAACAACAACAAGCATATAGTTGAACAAATAGAGAGAAAACTATGGCAAATCTATATTAACATAACGAGAAATTCACCCTTCAGTAGGTTCCATCAAAACCCTAGATTAGGAGTTTAGCTCTTCATACTCATATTAATCAAATCCAAAGTAAATTGCATAATTAAATTACAGAGTAAGGAATAAGAGATGTTAAAATCAATGATTCGAACTCCCGTGTAGTGTTCCACAATCTCCTCTTGTCTCCAGTTGCAAAAGTCCTTTAAAGTTTTTTTTTTTGGGTCTATTTATATGTTTGGAATAAGCCCTAAACGTGTAAGTCGCTCCTAGTTACGCCGGGAAAGTATTTAAGCCTTCAAAACTCGGACCGGAACCCTGGTGTCGCCAGGCTAACGCCAGCCTCAACCTGGCTTTAAGCTGGCGTCGCTAGGCTAACGCCTGGTCGAGCTGGCTTTGCCTGGCTTCTCCTTTTCACCGTTCTCAAGCGCACTTTCGATGTTTAAGCATCCATTTAGCTCAACTTCCACCTCCAATTCACCTACACATAAAATAAACTCCATTACGTGCAAATAAAGTGTATTTTTATCATTAAAACACGTAAAATGCAAGACACATAATGCATTAAACCATGAATTATAGCCACATATCAATACCCCACACTTAAACATTTGCTTGTCCTCGAGCAATTAAACTATACTCATGGACACAACTTATTAAACAATTCCCTTAACTCATTATACCAAGAACTTTTAAAATAGTTTAAGCACAAAGGTGTGACATCCTCGCCTCAATAATCGACTCACAAATACCATGATTTATTCACAATTCACTAACTACTCTAACATAGAGGCTGACAGCATTACCTTTCCTTTATGAATCATGTGCCCTCACCAAATCAAAGAGCTTAGTTCCACACACAATGAATTTTTAAGAACATAGGAACTCAAGATAGACAAAATTCCAATCTCAGAAATAACATTCATATGCCACAAATGATGCACTATAGGATTGCCCGTAGTGTAATACTCCACTAATCGAGTTCATTCAGTCTAAGATCAAGTAGGACTTTCATTGGTTGTAATGTAGACTGCGGGTCGGGTAGGATACATTTGGATTGAGTCACTACACCTCCCTTAAGCACTTTAATACAAACACTTTAACCTTCAAACCCATACTTATGTCAAACCAAACATTCCACCTTTACTTCACTTTATATTACCCCATATTTCTTTATGCATACGTATATCACTAGCCACCACCATGAAGGAATATTCTTCACAACAATACAACATTTTTTTTTCCAATTCAAGTGGCTTTTATTTTATTTTTCGTTTTTTTCAACACAATGCACCTATCTCCTTATTTCATTAGTTTCACTCAAAAGCCAAACCAACCACCCCACACTTAACTTTTACATAAATCATCACAATTCAAGTGCTCATGAGAAGTGACAAGGTTCAAATAGATGTTTAATTCAAACAATTGGGTAAGGCTTGTAATGTGGTTGCCAAAGAAACATGATTATATGCTCAACGGGGTTAACTACGATACATCACATTTAGATGGGTAAACTTTATATATCTGTCTTAACAAAGAAACACCTATATCACTTCCTAGACTGAACAATACTACTATTTCGCTTCGCGCACACACAGGGCAAGTTCTAGACATCAAATGCAATGCATAGAATACATACAAAACCTCACACAGACATGACACATCATTCACTCAGGATTGATTTCATCGCGACACTCCAATCAAAGCAGTTAAGCAAAATTGAGAATCTACAGTTTAAGGTACTTATGCTAGAGTCAAAAATCGAACCTAAGCAACAAAGTACTGACTATTCTCAAGGCATCACAAAGCTCAGAGATATTGCTGCGATTAAATTCTTAGCCCCATGGTTCCTACTCCTAAAAAATTAAAATTACCTACACCCGGTTCAATTAAAAACCCTTGGAAAAGAACCGCGACCCAAAGAAAACCAAGGAGAATCTCTACACTACCTAAAACAATTTTTTTTGGTATTTTCTTTAGACTTACTTCCCTCAAGAAAACTGTCTAGGAGATCCATCGTCGGGAAGAGTCCAACATATTTCTGTTTTTTTTCCTGTTTTTTCTGTTTTTTTAACATTTTTCCTAAAAAACAACTAACAAGAACCTAAAAACACAACAAACAAGAAAACAACTAACAAGAAAAACACAATAACGATAAAAACAAAAAAAAAAACATAACAAACAACTACCAATATTTACAACACCCCGCACTTAAATCACGCAGTGTCCTCAGTGCATGCACATTTAGACAAAACAAGAAATAAAAAATAGGGTGCAAGAAACTCCCTGATCAAGCAACATCGTCATCCTCTGACGCTCTCCACTCTTCATCCTCTCCATCATCACCATCTCACCCATCATCCTATTGCATTGGCTTCGCATTCGACTGCTGTGGTGTGTTGATATCCTTGGCCCTCATCTAGACCAATCATCTGTTGAGCATGAGCATTAAGCGGGTATCACTGCTCCAAATCAGTCCTCTCATCAACTGTAGCCGGGCGACCCCCTATCCTCAACTGCAAATCCATCATCCCATAAAGATGGGCCATGAAACTGTCATCCCGTGCATTGCGCTCAGCACCGGACAATGAAGGCGTACCAACCTCGTCTTTCAGCCGAAGGTTAGTGATGTCAGTTTGTCGGATGAGCTGATCAATAGTGTGGTCAAAGGCGGGCTCTTCCTCAACCTCCTCAATGTTGTATGAACCGAGTCAGGAAATTAGGGAATGACATTCGATCAATTTTTTTTACTTGTTCTCACTGACGCCATTTGGTAGAGGATCAGATGACCCACATTCACCCTCTGCCCGGTCATAAGGAAATACAACACACATGTCCTCTCACGGATTATCAAAGTGTCATGATTGCACGGTAGGAGCCGTGCGTTTATCAACTTAAGCCACACCTGAGCCTCCACTTTCGTCTTTTTCTTAGGGAACCTCTTGTAAAGGTTAGTGACCTTGTCTCGAACCCATGCAACAGTAGAGTCGACCCCACAAAGTGTGTGCCTCAATTCTCTATATGTAGGCCTGCGGATGAATTGGGCTAATGGCTCTACATGGACATTTGGAGCACCTAGAAAATCACATATGGCCTTGGCCGAAAAATCTATCAAGCGCCCACGGATTGGCACCAACTCCTCAGTGTCTTTTGGGTCAAACCTTACATAAAATTCCCTGACTAAGTTGAGGTTGATATCCCCTGTGTTCTTAAACACGTAACATTACCCTAGATCATGGATGCTTTGCCAAATCGCTAGATATTTTGCTTTCACACTACGTTCCTGAATAGCTGGCATCGCCAAGCTAACGCCTGGTCGAGCCGGCTTTTGCCTGGCTTCTCCTTTTTACCGTTCTCAAGCGCACTTTCGACGTTTAAGCATACATTTAGCTCAACTTTCATTTCCAATTCACCTACACATAAAATAGACTCCATTACACTCAAACAAAATGTATTTTTATCATTAAAACACGTAAAATGCAAGGCACATAATGTGTTAAACCATGAATTATAGCCACACATCGGTTGTAAAAAAGTTAAAAAATAAATTTACGTGAGACAAATTGCCTTCTCTTCTCTTTCATCGTTGGAAAATATAAAACTATTGACATCATATCCGGTAATTAGTCAATGAGGGGGTTGAGAAGAAGCTGATAAGACTTTGTGGGAGTTCTTTTTTCTTTTCTTAGTTAATTTACTTTATTACAAGTACTATGAAATGTAATAATTGAAAATCATCAATTGGGAGTTTTAAGAAGGAAAAAAGAAGAAACAAGAATCAAATAATTTTTGTTGGATTTTACTACCAAACTTGATTTTGAGTTGATTGTTGACTTGAAAGCAGACAAAATTTAACTATCAAATCTTGTGAATGAATCATATTCAATTTCTTCTATCTATGTCGTTCGAATAAAGAATAATAAAATTAAATGATATTCTAATAGAGAACTAGAGTCAGTATTGAATCTTATTAGCTATACAGTCCATCTTTTTCCAAATCTTTCTTATGAGATAAACACCATGTTACATTTACCCATCATAGTAAGTTATATTTAGGGGTGACAATTTGAGCCCAAACCCATCTAACCCGCCCAACCCGCCTAGAGATTAATGGGTTGGGCTGAAAATATTTTAGCTCATGGGTCAATTTAGGCTGAGCCCAAGTTAACCCTTTATTTTTTATGACCCATTCTAACCCATTTAGCAGCCCAAATACAACCCATGAAACTCACCAAAAACAAAAGGATCTGAACCCAACTTATCTAGAAATTTACTTAGTTGCCCCAATTTTATAATTTTTTTATATTTTCGTTTTTTTTTCTTTTTTTCTGCACCTCCCACTCACCCACCATACCCCCTAATCCCACCCCCACTCCCACCGCACAGTGCGCAAACCCCCTCAAAATTTTTTTATACTTTTTTTTGTATTTTGTATTTTGAATTTTCTATTTTTTTGTTTTTCTTCACTACCCACCCACCCTACCCTTTACCCCCCACCTCACCCCCACCCGCAAAATATTTTTTAACTTACCAATTTTAAGGTAAAAAGATTTTTTAATGCAAGATGAGCATGGTTAAAAAATATGGGTCAAGTTGGGCGGGTTGGGTTATGACCCATTGTTTAGCCCATCTTGACCCAGCCCATCTTAGCCCAAGTACACTTTGGGCTGGGTTGGGCAATGACCCATTTATTGACCTAACCCATCTTGACCCGCCTAAATTCAGCCCAACCCGCCCATTTGCCACCCCTAGTTATATTCAATATTATAAATACCATATTTTTTAAAAGCTTACATGTAAATATCCTTTTGATGATAATATAAAATACTTTACATCGATACACATTTAACTTAAAATTTTCTGAATAATTCAAACATAAAAGTTGCAGATGAGTTTAATTAAGTTTCCTTAAAAATATTTATACAGTTAATTATGAGTAAATTTCTACTGTAAGAATTAATTGATGGTATAATAGAATGGTCTTTGAGCTACTATCGTATACTAAAATCAGTGATAGAGAGAGAAATTTGAATAAGGGGATTCAACAAATTGAAACTTATGATCCAAAGCAACTTTTGAACTACATTTGTCTTCTACAATGAAATCTTCCTTTATGTCAAGAGCATGCAAAATAAAAGTGTAGATATATATAAAAAACTTATTTTTAATTTGCTCTATTTGTGTAGTATAATTTTCAATAGAAGGGATTCAATTGAACCTTGGTCTTGGCTATGCCACTGGTTAAACGGCATTGGTTAATATATATATATACTACAAAAAAAAAAAAAAAAAATATTAACTACGAACGTCGTCGCTAATCTGTCGTTAAAATGCTCGTAGCTAGTAGAATTTCTTGATAATCCATTGCTAATCTGTCGCTAAATGAGATTAGCGACAAATTTTTCTGTTTAACTACATTTATCTTAAGTTTAACAACAATAATACATCATATGCGATGTCATAAGTGAGGTCTTAGGAGGGTGAGGTGTATGCAGACCTTACCCCTACCTTTGTGAGGTAAAGAGACTATTTCCGATATACTATCGGCTCAATACATTTATTTAAAGTGAAAAAACTAATTACCTTTTCATGAAAGTAATAGTAGTAGCTTGTCGGAAGCAACAACTAACTAACTGATTAGTTAAAATCTGTCTGGTTGGTCATATTGTGAGGGAGTAGTTACAAATTCTATTTTGACGTGCATTAAAAGCAATTCATGGGGAAGAATGAAGATTTACAATAATAATATTTCTTTGAAAATATAACTAATTTAAATCTTAGTTTATTTGAGAATATACGTAATAGATGAAGTAGAAGTAGATTATTGGTACTTATGGAGTAGGTATTAAAAGACCATTGCGTATAGCTAGGGTTATCTATCCACGAAAAGAATTAAATCTATCTAGAATTATTTCTTTAATGAACATTTGGTATTCATCGGCCGATACCAGTTGGTCCGACTAATCTAGATTTACGCTGCGTATGATCAATTAAAAGGGAAGCGCTTCAACGATCATGATTATATCGTAGTTTTTAGATGTCAACGATCAATGGCGAAGTCAAGAATTTTATTTAGGGTATTCAAACTTGAAATAAGTTAAAAAACATTTGCTAATAAAAGGTGTTCAATATATATTATCTACTTTTAAAATCTAATATTCTTTTTATATATACAATGTAATTTTTCGACGAAAGGTGGTCAGTTGACCACCCTTAGGGCTGTGTGTACCTTCGCCCCGTCAATGATTGGAACAATTTTAAATTTAAGCCAATAGTATTGATTGATTAATTAACTGTGTGTCCTAATAATCAATAATACATAAATATTATTCAATTGGAGTGTCAATATTAGGATATCATCCCTGAGATAGGAAGTTTCCTACAAAGTTGGAAATGAACAAGAATTTTCCAGAAGTTCCAAGATTGACTTTTGTTAGTGAAACCAAACCAGAAATTTTGGTGTCATTCAAATGTTTTCTTTTGCCATTTCCTTCACGCTACGCTATTTTTTAGTGTCTTTATCACACAGTCTACTTGTAACTGAAGTGAATGGAGCTAATAAAAAAGAAAAGAAAGAAGAATTAATCCAAATAGCCGTTCATCCAACTACTTAAATTAAAAATAGTCGATGAAAGTATAATATATATATTATATATGTTGAATTGTGTATAATCATTGTATAGTCTATATATATAACTATAAAAAGTAAATAATGAATATGACTTGGCTATTTGCGTAAACATAAAAGAAGCCAAAAAAAGGAAGAATTTTTAGCATATGTACCTTCTTCCCAACCCCTATTGACAAATATATCACGTGACATCACTGTTGAATATTACATTTCTCTTTTCTTTTCGACCCGGTTTTCGGTACATGCATTGGGGCCTAACTGAATCCAAATTCGTATCGAAAAGTTCCATGTTGAGGGGTAAAACGCTTCCTAACAAAAGCGTCCAACACCTCAATTAAATTCGGATTCGCACCGGAAACTCTCACTTGGGAGATAATTCATTCCCTAATAAAGGTGACTCTATACTCAAACTCGAACCTAAAACCTCTTAAGGATAAAAAAAGTACATGGAGATAAGAAACCTAAATTCTCACTTGTTCGACAAAAGTCAAATACTAAATATTTAAGTTGATGGGTAAAGAATTATAAGCAGGTAGGATTTGCCCACCTCCACCTAATAAAGGTGGAATTAGAAAAAGAAAACTCGATAATCTTTCAAGTAAATAGCTAGGAAATTCATTATTCAAAAGATTGAGTATATCTTGACATAGTTTGATGTATTTGTTGGAAAAAGCTATTACAGCTTATTTGGATGGTTGTTATCTATTATATTGTATCGTATTGTTACGTGAAATACGATGTTTGTTTTGATTGTTACTTAAATTTTATTGTATCGTATCGTTAAATCTGTCGTTATGTAACAACGAAATGTGCCACTTTCTATACCAACCTATTTGGTGTGGTCGCGTCGTTATCTTGTTTTGTTCTCTCATCCCACCCTTTCATTATTATATTAAATAATTTTATTTTATCATTTACCCTACCTTTTTATATTATAATTTTACCCTGTATCATCATTTTTCTTTATAATATTGCAAGTTTATTTTTCGTATTGATGGTGCGTGATATCATAAAACAACGACAAACGATACAATCTATCCAAATATTGTATTCAACAAACGGATTTCTAACCTTGCTACCAATACAATCGTTTAGAGTTAAACCAATATTTTAGCAGTGAAGTAAATCACTTTGAGGAAACATCTTTGTTATGAGTTTAACTTTTATACATTAAGCCTATAAAAGGATTTTTATAATGTCAGATCACCTAAATAATACTTTCTTCGGTTCAAAATAAGTGACTAATTTATTTTATTTTGGTTAAAAATAAGTGACCATTTATATAATCAAGAAAAGAAATTCAATTTGTTTTTCCAAAATTATCCGTATATACGTATCCCGAAACATCATTTACTCCTCACATTAAATTATGCTGCAATATTTAACTAAGAGTCGTCTAGTCACAAATTGGTCACTTATTGTTGTCTAGAATTTAGTATTTCCTTCACGGGTGTGTCCAAAATAAATTGGTCACTTATTGTGGTCCGGATAAAGTAACGTTTCCAGTTAACTGTCCATATAATGTGTAAAAATTGCACGGGGCGCCCTATTTGGTCGCCCCCATTTAACCTATACCCATTTTTTTTAAAAAACTTTTAACTTGTACCCACTTTTTAAATAACTTCAGCCCCCTTTCTCCTCCTCATTCGTTTTCTTCTTTTTCTTCTTCTTCTTCTTCTTCTTCTTCTTTCTTCTGCTATGGAACTGAATTTCGCCAATTACAAAACAAAAACTTCAGCTCTAGAGCTGAAGTTCGCCAGTTACAAAACAAAACTTTCGCCAGTTACAAAAACAAAAACTTCAGCTCTAGAGCTGAAGTTCGCCAGTTAAAAAACAAAAACTTCAGCACACTTGCTACTTCAGGCCCGTCTACTAGAATGCTGAAGTTTTGCGTGATTGCCTTTGCTACTTCAGCCCCGTATGCTGAAGTTATGCTAAAAAGCGGATACACTTGCAATTTTTTTTTGCAAAGCGGACACAAGTTAAAACGTGACACAAAAAACGGGTATAGATACAAATGCCCCATATAATATTACTTCCCGGAATACAATGCAAATTACTTGCTACAATATGCTAAACAATATAGATGTAAAAATGATATACTATATAGTTATTGCATATATGTTGGGGATAGGGTCAAATTTGCCTCTGTGATATATATTTGAACCACTCAATTTTGCCTTCTGCTATACCCTAATTTGCATATTCATCATTCATACCTTTGTCACTAGCAAAAAGTCTCAGTATTTATTCTTACCATTAAAGAAGCACCAATCAGAGATGGGTAGACTCCATGTATGCATATTCTTCAAGAAAAATATTTAAATTTACCTCTCAATATTTTACTATGATTTAAATTATCCTTAAATTGGAACTCAAGGGAAAAATAACCTTTTCCTCATAATAAGGGTTGTGTCAGCATCCTTTTTCTTTCTTTTTTAGTGGGCGTTTGGACATACGAATTGTAAAATTTCAAAAAAAAAATGGGCTTTCCTTTTTAAATGAAAACGGTATTTGAAAATTAGGGTGTGTTTGGACATAGAAATAATTTTGGGTTATTTTTGAAGTTTTATGAGTGATTTAAGTGAAAATTTCGAAAAATTACAAAATTCTTCTTCAAGTAAAAATTAAATTTTTTACGATCAAACATTAATTTGAAAACAAATATAAATTTTCGGGAAAAAAAGTAAAAAAAATTCTTATGTCCAAACGGGCACACTCAAGAGCAGTTAGAGAAGAAGAAGAATTAAGTACCTAATGCTAGGTGGTATCGGACATGGTCAAAATAGGACAAAAATGATGACAAATTCGATGATGATTTAATTCACAATAATATAATAAAAGATATTTAAAGCAGCCAAACTAATCATTTGACAACAAACTAATGCAGCAAAAATTGCATGTTTCTTCTGTACAAGGCAAAAAGGATTTGAATTGTTAATTTATAATTTGTTGTGTGTGTTTTTGTATACTTTAAATCTGCTGCACCTCGACCTTAAAACTCTTTAAAGGAGGTTAAAATGACAAAGATGATTAGTGCACAAATAGCCCTTAACATGGATAGTGTTGAATTTTTTTCATAAGGTAAAAATGGTACGGGCTAGTCAGTTTTCGGATTGGCCATTCAAAAATAGCCAGCATAAAGTCATTAAAAAATAGCCACTATTTTGCTGCAATACGGAAAGTTTCAGCATAATATACTAGAGATCGGTGCACCTATGTATGAACCTCAAGCAAATTATGCTGGAACTCCAACATGCGGAAAGTTCCAGCATAATTTACTGGAGATTGGAGCACCTGTGTATGATGCTGGACCGGTATATTATACGGGAACTCCAGTATATTATGCTGGAAGTCTAGTATATTATACTGGAGTTATAATATACTGGAGTTCCAGTATACTTATGTTAGAACTCCCGTATCTTATACTGGAGTTCCAATATATTATAATAGAATTCGAGTATATTATGCTGGAGTATTTTCCGGATTTTGAACAGTATTTTCGTTCAAATTTATCTTTACATGAAAAATGGCTAAATTTCGATTACTTTTGAAACTGTGGCTATTGACCATTTGTAAATCTGGCTATTTTTTAATTTCTCCAAACAATAAGTTTAACAAGTATTTTTCTTCGCTTGCCTTGTCAACAACACTTTTAACTTTTAACCTTAAAGTTCTGCTCATGGAACAAGCGGGTGTATCTTCCTTTTTCTTAGTAAATTATATTATTGCAACTCATAAATAGAACTTTAGATATTCTCACAATCACATTGTTGGTTGAATATCTTCCTATTCTTACTTTGTACTCTATGATATTCTTGAACTTTTCTAACTCAATGACCAGCAATTAGATTATAAAAAAGGAAAAAATTGTTTTTCTTTATTAAATTAAGGTTTAACATGTTTTATTTGAGTGAAAGTGGACACAAGCTACTTAGTATACAGAATTTGTGTGATTTATAAGTCACGTGTACGAGTTGTGGACGAATTAAGTAGTCATTAATGTTCGCATTAGGGTATAATAGACTATCTACATCACATCTCTTGGGCTGCGACTTTTTTCAAAACCATGCGTGCACACGGAATACCTTATTTACCGGGCTACCTTTTTTATAAACTTGAAACTACCTACTTCTTATTTTAATTATTTCATATTAATTATTCATGAACACTATAATCCACCCTTCTGCTGAAAAATGTCAAAAAGGTCTCTAGATGACTTCTCTTCATTACTTGCCGTGTTTGAAGCTCTCTTTTAATAATAATAATAATAATGTGAAGAAAAAATTTGACCTTGTGATCTTAAACTAATTTGGAACATAATTATATTATATATTTCCCATGCAGTTATAAAAGCCATCACTATACTTAGCTTGCTTGATATCTCAAAAACTTCTCCTATAAATATTATCTTTCATTTTTCCTAATTATTATTTTCTTCATTAAAACTAAAAATATGGGTAGGTATCCTTGTTGCAAATTACATAATGATGATTTGAAGAAAGGGCCATGGACAGAAGATGAAGATGAGAAACTGATTGATTATATTAAAAAAAATGGTCACACAAATTGGCAATTAATACCAAGAAAATCAGGTTTAAAGAGATGTGGAAAGAGTTGCAGATTAAGATGGAATAATTATCTTAGGCCTGATATTAAGAGAGGAGGATTTTCACATGAAGAAGAAGAAACCATCATTAATCTCCATTCTGTTCTTGGAAATAAGTAAGTGTCACATTATTCTTCTTCTTTCTATCTGAATTCCAATTCAAAAAAGAAAAATAATCTCACTTATTATGAATAGTTACCTGTATAATATAATTATATTTTAAATAATCGATATGATGGTGTAACAAATATTTACTCGATAATATTATATTTTTTCAACAAATAAATATTTTTTTTGTAGGGAAAATCCATCGAAACGTTTCATATTCTGGATTTTTATTTTATTTTATGGGTTTCCATGTTATTACTCATACTTGATGGGAGGTGTGGAGGCCGAGTAGGGTAGAAAATTAATAAGTAATTGATAGTTTATCCTTTCCTTAAAATTAATATTAGTACTATTCTTGTATTTTCTTATTCCTAGAACTCTTTATTGCATGTTCCTTCGTTCGCTTTAGTTATCTTGTTATGCTGATGTTGTTACTGTTGGTTACTGCTTCCTTATTTAATCTTGCCTTGAGCCGAGGGTTTACTAGGAATAACCTCTCTACGTTCACAAGTTAGGGTAAGTTCTGTGTATACAATACCTTCTTTACACTCCACTTATAAAATTACACTAAATTTATTAGCTGTTGTTGTCGGTGTTGTTGTTGTTATGTTATTACTCGTATTTATTATGAATATTTACCTTTACATTACAATTATATTTTAGATGATATGATAGTATAAAAGAAATTTATACAATCATTATATAGAGTTAAATTCTAATTTTGATATTTGTGGTTATTATTTTTAGGTGGTCAAGAATTGCAACTCATCTTCCAGGAAGAACTGATAATGAAATCAAGAACTTCTATAATACACATTTAAAGAAAAAGCTTCTCAAATTGGGAATTGATCCCAAAACACACAAACCAATTCCTCATCTCAATTCCCTTCAAAATATTTCTCATATTCAATTTACTTCTAATTCCAACTATTTTGTTTCTTTAGCATCTGCCCTTAAATTACAAGCACATTTTAATTTACTAGCCAAAATTCAACAACTTATAAATTCAAACTTATTTTCAACAATTCAAGGTAATTTTTTAAGCAATCCAAATACCCTATTTTTGGATTCCTCTCTAGCAAATTTAACTACAATAATTCCTTCTTTGGATAATATTAATTCATTGTCCAATGATTATTCTTCTATTTCAAGTTCTTTAGAAGACCCGTCAGGGACATCTGATAAAATTGAAACGATACAAAGAAGATTAGCACAGTCGTTTTTGTGCAATGACGACATGCAGAATTCGAGAAATGGTTCAAATTCCTCAGAATTATGTCATGCTAATGAATTGGATTCAAATGAAAATCAAGTTGAAGGACTTGCAAGAGGTTCTACTCAAGGAAATTGCAACTTAAATCAAAATTTTATTCCCACATTTTCTGAATTAGATGATATTTCTGCATGGGAAATACCTCAGGATGATGATGAAATTAATAACTTTTGGAATACTATTTTCCAATGATTTTCTTTTCATATCTTGACATCCCTAAATGTCTTGATATTTTAGCTTCATTTTTATTTTTCTGTACAATATTGTTAAAACTTTTTTTCTTTTTCTTTTGTGTGGAGAGTATTATTTTGTTCTGTAATTGTTGGAAATAAATTCCATCAGTCTATGTTGGAGCTGGTTTTTTTATTGGTTGCTATTTTCTCTCATTTTCTCTAAATATTTGTAAAAATAAAGTTGAATTAATATCCATTGACGGTGTAAATAATTTTTACAATTTTCAGGTTACCTTACCTATTGTAACAAGTAGCTTGCCTTATTTCATATCCCACTTTGTATGGAGGGTTACATGCAGATATATTTTGGATTATTTATCTAATAGTGTAAATTTTTCTTAAGATCGGTGTACACAAGTTAAACTCTTTTTATTCCTTATTCGTGTAAATAATGGATTTAGAGCCCGTTTGGACATAAAAAATAATTCACTTTTTTCAAAATATTTTTACTTTTTTTCGAAATCAGTGTTTGGTCATAAAATTTCTAGTTTTCACTCGAGGATGAATTTTGGAATTTTTCAAAAATTTGAAAAACTCTCAAAAGCCGTTTTTCAAAATTTTTACTCAAATCACTCACAAAACTTCAAAAACAACCCAAAATAATATTCATGTCCAAACACAACTTTCAAATACCATTTCACTTGAAAATTTTTTTGCTTTTTTTTTGGAATTTTACAATTCTTATGTCCAAGCACGCCCACTTAATTAAGTTGGAAATAAAAAGAGAGTAGGGCTCGACTTTGTTGCTGCGGAGGATACATGCCAGGACCTTAATTCCCTTAATAATGGCGGAGCCAAAATTTGAAGTATATGAATTCTGAATTTTCCGTCAAATATATTGCTAGTTTTAGTAAATATATTTCCTAATACAAATACAAGATCTAACTAAAAGTTATTGAGTTCGTTCGAACCTATACTTAATATTTGTAGCTCCGCCCCGGAACTAAATAAACTATATAAAGTCAGCACTGTCCCTTTCATTCTTGAATCTGCATTACTAACTTGTTTGAAGCAACAACTGACTGATTATTTTCCTTTACTTTTGACCATCTATAGGATTTTGTCGTGTTTTAGTTTAATCTCGTTGTTCATTATTTGATCTCTTATTCTTTGGAGCAGTTAATAGCTTCATACTTGACGTAAAAGCAATTCATGCAACTTATATATCTTTTTATTCTAAATACATAATTCATTGATCATATTATTATTCGTTTTATCCTTAATTAATGAGATGATTTATATTCACACAAATATTTATGGTTTGTGAGAATTTTCCACATTTAATATCAGGTCTTAAGTAATTAATCCACCTTAATCTGCAACTTTTCCCACGCCTATTAAGCCCTTTCTTTCTTACACTTAATATTTCATTTCCCTACACCATGAATTTGCACATAATCCATTAGGTCTTCATATATATATATATATATATAGACATATTTTGTACACTTTTCGGCTAGGGAATGCAATTAATTACAAACCACGCAGACCAATTTATATTTTACCCCACTTTCTTTTTAAATCTGCTTTGGCTTCCTAAAAAGTTGCAGGTGCTAACTTCATTTAGTTTACTCCATTAAATATTTTGATTTATTTCTTGTCGTCAAACTGGTTTGTGTTTTCTAATCTATACAAACGTACGTACCACAAATTTTCCATCACAAATGAAATGATAAACCTGCATAAAACGTCGTCACCCCTGTTAGACCTCCGCCAATTGAGCTCGTCTTGACAACAAGAGTGTTGTCATGGGGCAGCAAGAGTGTTGCCAAGCTAAGGTGCATAAGCGACACCAAAGCTAAAAAGGGAAACGGGCAAGTGATGGCCAAAGCTTTGACGGAGGCGAGGCAGGCAGGGAAGTACGCAGGATTTTTCATAAGTTGTGTCGATATTTAAAGTAGACAAAGAAACAAATATAGTAACACATCATATTTAAAAAAACAATTACCTTACTACAACTCTCCTCGACGAGTTTTTATATTTTGGAAGGTATTTGTCACGACCCCAAATCCTAAGCGGGCCGTGATGGCACCTATCATGGAACTATGCTAGCCAAACAATCGCGTATTAACAAAATAATTTCATAAATTCCAAAGATAAGCTAGACTCTCCAAACTCTCTGCTCTGCGACTCACAAACTCTAAAGCTAGACTCTCCAACACCCGGTGAGGCTCTGATAAGTCCAATCTCACAAGCTGACCTGCTAAAGCCTGAACATCAAGTGCTAATGGTCTCTCTACTACTGGGAGATAAGCTAGACTCTCCAAACTCTCTGCTCTGCGACTCAAGGCATCAGCCACTACATTGGCCTTCCCCAGATGGTATAAAATAGTGATATCATAGTCCTTGAGAAGCTCCAACCATCTTCTCTGAAGCAAATTCAAATCCTTCTGCTTAAACAGATGCTGCAGACTACGGTGATCAATGAAAACCTCACAATGTACCCCATACAAATAATGACGCCAAATCTTCAAGGTATGAAAAATGGCTGCTAGCTCGAGATCATGCACGGGATAATTCTTCTCATGAGTCTTCAACTGGCATGAGGCGTAGTCAATCACCCTACCCTCCTTCATCAAAATACAACCAATGCCTATCCTCGAGGCATCACAATACACGGTATAAGAACCTGAAGCTGATGGCAATACTAACACTGGAGCTGAGGTCAATGCAGTCTTGAGCTTCTGAAAGCTCTCCTCACACTTGTTCGACCACCTGAACGGAGCACCCTTCTGGGTCAATTTGGTCAAGGGCGAAGCAATAGAAGCAAATCCCTCCACAAAGCGACGGTAATACCCCGCCAAACCAAGGAAACTCCTAATCTCTGTAGCTGAGGACGGCCTGGGCCAACTCTGTACCGCCTCAATCTTCTTCGGGTCAACCTGAATACCCTTACTGGACACCACATGCCCCAAGAAAGCTACTGAACCAAGCAAAAACTCACACTTGGAGAACTTTGCATAAAGCTTCTCCTCCCTCAATCTCTGCAACACTACTCTCAAATGCTGAGCGTGCTCCTCCTGGCTACGAGAATACACCAGGATGTCATCAATGAACACTATGACAAAATAATCCAAATACGGCTGAAACACGCTGTTCATCAAATGGATGAATGCTGCTGGGGCATTGGTCAGCCCAAAAGACATCACCATAAACTCATAATGACCATAACGAGTCCTGAAAGCTGTCTTGGAAATATCAGAATCCCGAATCTTCAGCTGATGATACCCGGATCTCAAATCAATCTTAGAGAACACTCTGGATCCCAGAAGCTGGTCAAAAAAATCATCAATACGAGGCAAAAGATACTTATACTT
Source organism: Nicotiana undulata (assembly GCA_005239495.1). Classification (NCBI taxonomy): domain Eukaryota; kingdom Viridiplantae; phylum Streptophyta; class Magnoliopsida; order Solanales; family Solanaceae; genus Nicotiana; species Nicotiana undulata. The sequence goes on along the minus strand of ML265176.1, from coordinate 25,814 downwards.
GACCATAAACTTGTTCAACTGCCTGTAGTCAATGCACATTCTCATGGAACCATCCTTCTTCTTTACAAACAACACCGGTGTACCCCAAGGTGAACACTAGGCCGAATGAAACCCTTATCTAGGAGTTCCTGAAGCTACTCTTTCAATTCCTTCAACTCCACTGGTGTCATACGATAAGGTGGGATAGAAATAGGTTGAGTACCTGGCACCAAATCAATACCAAAATCAATATCCCTGTCAGGTGGCATGCCTGACAGGTTAGCAGGAAACACGTCCGAAAAATCACGGACCACAAGAACAGAATCAATAGTGGGAGTCTCAGCACTAACATCCCTCACAAAAGCCAAATACGATAAACACTCCTTTTCTACCAGACGCTGGGCCTTCAGGTAAGAAATCACCCTACTAGGAACATACTCAGTAGAACCTCTACACTCAACTCTCGGAACTCTCGGCATCGCTAAGGTCACGGTCTTAGCGTGATAATCAAGAACAACATGACACGGAGATAGCCAATCCATGCCCAATATCACATCAAAATCAACCATACTAAGCAACAACAGGTCCACTCGGGTCTCCAGACCCCCAATAGATATCACACACGACGGATACACACGGTCCACAACAATAGTATCGCCCACCAGAGTCGACACATGAACAATGTAACTAGAGACTCACGGGGCACATCTAGAAAATGGGAAAAATAGGACAAAACATTGGAATATGTGGAACCAGGGTCAAATAGGGCCAAAGCGTCTCGGTGAAAAACTGAGATAATACATGTGATCACTGCATCGGAAGCCATAACATCTGTCATGGCTGGAAGTGCACAACAACGAGCCTGACCTCCACCTGATTGACCTCCCTCTCTAGGGTAGCCTCTAGCTGTCTGACCTCCACCCCTCGATGCCTGGACGGGTGGTGAAGTAACTGGAGCTGAAGTGGAGGGCTGACCCTTGTGCTGAGAAGAACCACCAGGACGACGAAGACACTGCCTCCACACATGCCCAAACTCCCCACACTCAAAACAACTCCTTGGAGCTGGAGACGGGGACTGAAGGGAACCCCTGGCACCAGGATAGCCACTAGATGAACCATGCATAGAGGAACCATGAACTGATGATGCTATGGAGGAACTTTGAGCTGGAAGGGCACTGAATGAAAAGTGGCCCAGATAAAAGCTGCGGGGACCCTGCCCCGATGATGTACCACTATAAGCTGGGCGAGCTGGTTGAGGAGGCCTAAATGGGCGGCCTCTACCGTACTAGAACTGTCCTCTGGAAGGAGCACCACTGAAACCACCAGATCCACGAGGCTTCTTGGCCTCCCTTTCCTCTCGCTCCTGACGACGAACTGACTCAATGTCCCGAGAAATATCAACAACCTGCTCGAAAGTAGCACCTGATACCCTCTCTCTAGTCATCAAAATGCAAAGCTGATAAGTGAGGCCATCCACGAACGTCCTGATCCTCTCCCTCTCAGTAGGGACCAACTCTGAAGCATGACGAGCTAACTTTGAAAACCGCATCTCATACTGCATCACTGAAACTCAACCTGACGAAGCTGCTCAAACTGCCTACATTGCTCCTCTTTGAGAGACTGGGGAACATACTTCTCCAAGAAGATAGTGGAGAAATTCTACCAAGTAAGGGGTGCAGAACCAATAGGCCTACGCCTCTCATACGACTCCCACCAAGTAAAGGCAGTCCCATAAAACTGGAAAGTAGAAAACGAGACCCCACTGGTCTCTAGTATCCCTGTAGTATGAAGCATCCTCTGACACTTGTCCAGAAAACCCTAGGCATCCTCGCCCTCAGCACCATTGAAAGTCGGAGGCTGAAATCTACTAAATCTCTCCAATCTGCGCTGCTCGTCGTCTGGCATAGATGGAACCACAAAATCCTGAACTGGAGCAACCAGCCGGGCCGGTGCTGCCCCCGGTGTCTGAAGTCCCTGAGTAACCTGCTCAGGTGTCCGGGCAGCTGGAGTCTGAGTGCGTCGCCCAGCCTGAGAAGTGGTGGCAGTAGTAGAAATAGCGACTGCCTGAGCAAGACTAGTGCATACAGTCAAAATCTGAGCTAGGGTCTCCTGAAGACCCATAATAACAATAGGCACTGCCGGTGCCTGAGCCTGTCCCGCTGGAACATCCGCGGCGGGAACCTGATCCTGAATAGTAGGTGGATCCACGGGTACTGTGCTGGCTGCTGCTCAGGCTGGTCCCCTACCTCTACCACGACCTTGACCTCTCGATGGACTAGATGGCATATGGTCACCCTGATCGGTAGCGCGTGTCCTCACCATCTGTGAGAGAATGAAACAACAGAAGTTTAGATTTCCAGAATCAACAAATTCGCACGACAGAATTCAAGAATGTGAGATTTTCCTAAGGGTTCTGTAGCCTCTCGAAGAAAAGTACAGACGTCTCCGTACCGATCCGCAAGACTCTACTAAACCTGCTCATGACCGTTGAGTCCTATGTAATCTAGGCTCTGATACCAACTTGTCACGACCCCAAATTCTAAGCGAGCCGTGATGACGCCTATTATGGAACTAGCTAGCCAAACAATCGCGTATTAACAAAATAATTTCATAAATTCCAAAACTGTTCCGAAATTTCATAAAATCTCTAGATTCCACAATTTTAAGCAAAACAAAACGAAATAAAAGTCTAGATACTTCCCCAAAACCTGGAGTCAACCCGTCATGAGAATCTACGAATAATACAAAATAAACTCTACTTTTGCACTACATCCAGTCTAGGAACAAGAAGATAACATAAGAATAAGGAAGGGAAAAGAGAAAAGCTGTGGACGCCGGACAACTACCTCAGAATCCCAACTCCGGCTCCAAGAGACAAGGAAGGAAACTAGCACTCAGAACCAACACCTGTATCTGCACACAGGGGTGCAGGGAGTAATGTGAGTACACCAACTCAGTAGTAATGAAAGTAAATAATGTCTAAGGCTATGAAAACACATAAAAACAGTCATCAATGCACGGTAAGTGAAACCTTTCTTTCAGAAAAACACGGATACGATGCCTCGTAGTTTGAGTTCGATTTCAGTAAAATATCATTTGAAAGTGTGCCTTTTTCATAAATTCCATCGAAATCAAAAGAGATTCAATATATAAAAATTGACAGAGTTCATAAATAGTCTTTCAATGAAAACATGTATCATAAGTTGCCCCTCGGGCGTATCATCACTCAGCATCAATCACTCAGCATGCCTCACAATCACTCAGTATCAGCCCCTCGGGATACCTCCCAGTCACTCATGTCTCCCAATCCCTCATCACTCGGCACTCGCACTCAGTAGGTACCTGCGCTCACTGGGGGTGTAGACTCCGGAGGAGCTCCTACAGCCCAAGCGCTAATATCAAGCCATCTCGTGGCATAAATCACTCGGCTCTCGGCCTCTCACATATCATAACAAAGTACATGCTGCGGCGTGCAGCCCGATCCCATAATATCCTCACAACATTGGTCCTAAGCCTCACTCAGTCACAAATTCTCAAAATGCCACTCGGGCTATCAACAAACGGGGTACTCGACCCAAAACCGTATTTTAGATCACAAAATTAGTGTAATAAGTCTGAGTTTCGAAAACAACAAAACATGATGTGACTGAGTGTAAATCATGAATCAATACAGTGAGGAATATCAAAAATAGCGCCCAAAGGGTCTAATCAGATCGGCACAAGGCCCGAAACATGGCGTTCATCCCAAGTATAGTAATAGTCTGAAAACACAATGTATCATATGATTTAAAGAAATTACACAACTCTATGGTTGCCACGGGAAGGACCAAGTCCAAATCCTCTATCAGTGCACGCCACACACTTGTCATCCCGCATGTGCGTCATACCAAAAATAGTGAGAAAATACTAAGTCCGGGGTTTCATACCCTCAGGACAAGATTTACAGTCATTACTTACCTCAAACAGGCCCGAAAACAACTCCGCGATGCTCTTGCCTCTAGAATCGGCTCCCAATTGCTCCGAATCTACCAAAACTAGATTAATAACATCGATATATGCTAGGGAGACGAAACCCATTCGAAAATTATCAAAATAATGCACAAATCCCGAAATTTGGCCAAACCCGACCCCCAGGCCAACGTCTCGGAATCCAATAAAAATTACATCACAAGAATTCTTATCCTTCCACGAGTCTAACCATATGAAATACACAAAAATCCAATCACAAATGACCCTCCAATTCCTCAATTTAAAGTCTCTAGTTTCCAAGCCTTAAACCCCCAATTTAGGCACCAATTTTCCATAGATTTCACCATAAATCAGTCCAATAATCACATAGAAACGAGTTATGAAGTCAAAAATCTTACCTCCAAGTGTTTCCCTTTTGATTCCCTCTTTAATCTCTCTCAAAAGGTTCAATTCCGTCCAAAAATGGTGAAACAATGGCTAAGGGTCGCGGATATTTGGCCTTTTTAATACACTGCCCTGCACTTTTAATTTCCTCAGTGCGTTCGCATCTCCAGGTATGCGGTCGCGAAGCACAACCCAGAATTCCTCTATGCGTTCGTGTCCACCACCCACGCGTTCGCACAACTTAACACTCAGCTCCCCCCACACGCGCCTCAACTCTAATCGTTCGCATACAACCTCACGCGACCACACAGAAAGCATACCCCTTACTCACGCGATCGCCACCCCATCAATGCGATCGCATAGAACAAAAGCTATGCTTCTCCAAGAAGCCCTATGTGATCGCATTCACACATACGCGATCGCATAGAAGGATAACAGAACTGAACACCAGCAGACTTTTCTGCAATTCTCCCAAGTCCGAATTGATCCGCTAACCTCCCGAAACTCACCCGAGGACCTCGGGACCTCAACCAAACATACCAACACATAACATAACCTTATTGAAACTTAGTCGAGCCTTCGAAACACCCAAAACAACACCACAACACCAAAATCACCTCGGATTCAAACCTATGAACTTTGAAACTTCTAAATTTCGCCAAAGATGTCGAAACCATCCAAAACACGTCCGATTGACCTAAAATTTTTCACACACATCCAAAATGTCACTACGAACCAACTCCCACTTCTGGAATTCCATTCCGACCCCGATAGCCTATTTTCCACTGCCGATCAGAAATCGCCCAAAACTCAATTTCGCCAATTCAAGCCTAATTCTACTCCGGACATCAAAACCATATTCCGAACACACTCCTAAGCCCCAAATCACCTAACAAATCTATCTGAGCTAAAAATTCCACATTCCGAGGTTGTTTACCTACTGGTCAACTCCCGGTTGACTTTCCCAACTATTAAGCTCATTTAAGAGACTAAGTGTCTCAATTCTCACCACGACCACTCCGAACCCGAACCAACCGACCAAACACATCATAATTAAGTTAATTAGAACATGAAAAATATGAAACAGAGGAAACCGGGCAAATCTCACGGAACGACCTGTCGGGTCGTTACAATATTCATAATAACCGAATTAGGAATAAGACTAAATTCATCCTTTTCTATTTAAGTCACCAAAAAACTACTCAAAAACTCATCATCCATTCGACTCCGTAAATCGGTCTTAATCATCTTCATTGCCGAAAAAGCTCTCTCAACTGTAGCAGTAGCAACTGGCAAAAGCAAAGCAAATTTCACAAGTTGAAAAACAAGAGGATAAGTCACATGCTTCTTTGTCTCCACTAGTTTTATGGAAAGATTACCAAGTCCCCTAAGTCCAGAAAACCTTTTATCATGATCTGGGACATCAACAATGTAATTCTGAAGCTGAAAGCGAAGGTCGACCATAGAATATTTATCAAAGTCATCAGGATATAACTCAGCTAATCTCAATATCTTCTCAATGTTAAAATTGGAAAAAGAGTCAGTTGGGTTCAAGCAAGCAACTCCAAGAAGCAAATCACTTGTCACCTCATCAAAGCGATTATTGAGTTCTTGAAATTTCCAATCAATTTTACAAAATACCTCAACACGATAATGCTGTGAAACAGTGTACTCAGAAACTCTACGACGAGATCTTCCAGGGATAACATAAAGCTCATCAAATTTGGGTATACAAATATCATATTTTATACAGAATTTAGATACCTCATCAATAAGTGAATTCCAACCTTCTTTTCTCAATGTTTGCAACTGATTCTTTGCCACTCCAACAAGTAACATGGCATTTGCAATATTTTGCTCCTTCTTTTGAAAGGCTACATTAAGCTCATTTGTGATTGCTAAAACTGTACGCATTAAATGCAACATAAAGATGACTTCAAATGTTAAACATGTTTTAAGATATCCCTTTGCCTTACATTTCTCTTCAAAATATGTGTTAACAGCAATAACATCAAGCACATCAATAATAGGGCCAAACATAAGAATAAAATTATTAAAGGATTTATAGTGAGATCCCCATTGAGTATCACCAGCTCTAGCAAGACCCAATTCTTGATTCAAACCCTTACCAGTTTCAAGCTCCCCTTTACGTAAAGCCTCTTCTGTTTCTTCTGCTTGAGATTCAAAAAGTTCATCTCTACGCTTGAAATAAGCTTCCACCATATTAAATATATCAGAAACCAATAATAAAAGTTCTTGTACTTCATCACATCTTCTAGAAACCGCAACAAGAGTTAATTGAAGTTGATGAGCAAAATAATGAATAGAATGAGCAACTCTACTTTCTTTTTGCATTAAGATCTTAAGACCATTTAAATCACCTTGCATGTTGCTTGCTCCATCATAACCTTGTCCACGTATAGATGATGGACTTAAAGAATGTTGAGCAAGTAAATTAACAATTTCATTCCTTAGAGACAATGCAGTAGTATCACGAACATGAACAATACCCATAAATCACTCCATCACGCTTCCCCTTCTATCAACGTAACACAAAACAATAGCCATTTTCTCCTTACATGACACATCATGAGATTCATCAAAAAATATAGAAAAGTGATCATCATCTATATCTTTAATGATGCTCTTAATTGTTTCCATCTTACATGTAGTGATAATATCCTTTTGAATATATGGAGAAGTCAATTGGTTATTTTTTGGAGCTTTTTTAAACGCATCATCAATATTTTTACATCGCTTTGTATACCATGTAAGAAGTTCAATATAATTACCTCTATTAAAAGATGGCTCACTTTCACGATGTCCCCGAAATGATAATCCTTGGTTCAAAATATATCTTATCACATCAATTGCAGCTTCTAAACGAGTTCGGTATTCTAATTTTTGCTGTTCATATTGTTTAGCAAGGGCACTTTGAATGGATTGGTTTTGTCTCATCAAATCTTCACAATTCCTTCTCGACTTATTATGAACGATGTTTGGTCCACTAATATGCATGCCAAATCTATCCTTCTTGTTCCAACTTGTAAACCATATGCTTGAAAATACATCTCCTCCCCCTTGAATAATACATTCATCTTGAAACAAATAACAATAGAAGACATATGCCGCATCTTAATCGTACTCAACAAACCATCGAGGATTAAAGCGGCGCAATTGCCCACAAAAATTTCTTTGAGGGAAATTGTGATTTCGAGGTCGGCAAGGACCTTGTTGAATATATCTTCTTCTTACTGCATCCCGATCATTTGGATGATATTTTCAAATTGCTAATCTTTTAGCTGGATCAGTCTCTAAAGAATCCAAATTAACTCCTTCACTTCGTGGACGTTGTTTTGACTCAACGAGCGTTTCTTCCAAGTTAGATGAACTTTGAGATGTTGAATCTTGTTTTGAAGGCTCGGAAGGTACTACAGAATAAAATCTCTTTATTGGAATTTAAGCTGAATTATAAATCAAAACATCAATTAGATAACCCCTGTAAATTGCACAAAAATCAACTCAAAAAGAAAAGTAATATATGTTTGAAGAAATTCCAATTTGAAAGAAAACGAGAAAAACTAAAAGTAATAGAAGAACTCACGGCAAACAATTTCGGCGATTTCAATGACACGGTTTTTCCAAAAAGTAGGTCTAAAATAATTGAGTTCCAATGTATTTTATATTGTTTATTATCCTTTTCCTACACAAAAAAAAGAGTAGTTTAGTTCTCTTTTTCCCTCCACAAATTGGACGAGTAATTGTATCCTACATTGCATCTAATACTAATTAATATAGCTGCTTCTGGAAAAAGAAACGTGCGCCTAAAAAATTTAATGGAAAGGAATGAAGCTGCTGGGCTTCGAACTCGCCACCTCTGCCTCACATTTAAGCGAATTAACCAGTGAACCAATTAGCTTGCTTTGACTAAGTGGTGTTATTTTATTTTACTTGTACACGTTTTTTCTTTAGCATATTACTAATATATATATATACATTTAATAAAAAAATTCCACGAAGCGGTGACGAATGACACCGCTTTAACAAGGGTAAATCCACCCCTGGAGGCAGCTTGGAAAGGGCTTGACAATGAGTTGCGGGCTAAGGGTGACACTTGATCATGGAAAAGGCATCAAGGCCTGAGGCATTGATGCCAAGGCAAGTCAAAAACAAAGTGGCAAAAGCAAGCCAAACTGCAACGGGAAGGCAATGTGCGGGCAGATTTGGCATGACATTGAGTTGCGGAAAATGGGCCAAGTTCGTGGGCAATGACATGGGAAAATTGGGGCTACAATGCAGTTTCGTACAAGGCATTGGCACATGATTAAGGCCAAGACACGAAATTGGGCGGCAAGCTTCAGATTGACCAAGTCAAAGGCGGTTACCGGCACATGCTGTGCACATGGGCAGCAGTTGAGTTTTGCTAAAATGCTGGCAGAAGTGTTAGCACGTTTTTGGGCCATGATCCCACAATTATTTAGCATGATTTACATGATCCTAGTAGTTGGGGGTTGTCAACTACACTAGGCTAAAGTAGTGGGCTGAGTGGGCAAGTGTCTAAACCTAAAAATAGGCAAAAAGGGACTGTCTCATATTGTTATAAATGGGCAGCATTCCTTATGCTTGTGGATAGGAGAAAAACGTGTGAGAGGGAACGCATTGAGTTAGGAAAGAGTCCTGATGCTATTTTCAAGAGTGAAAACGTTTAAGGCTAAGAGTAGTCTTGTGAGGGTCAAGAGTGATCTTCTTTTGTACACAGATGTACCTTGAGTTGAGTTTCATTGTATGCTCGAGTTAAATATAAAGTTGGGAAAGAAATTTCCTATATATTGTGACTTGTGTTCTACTTTAATTTATATTGCCTTTATCATATTTCATTTCCTAAAATCAGTACCTAAACTTACTACGTTGAAGATGCCTAAAATATTCTAAGTCCAAAGTTGCTGTAATTTTGGCCGAGTGTTGGAGCAGGCTGAAGTCAAGTGTGAGACTTGGCTTTCGCGCATACTATTTCGGAGTGACATAAAACGCGCATGTGAAAACTGGTATCAGAGCGGAGCAGGTTCGTGACGGAGACACGACGATCAGTGGCAGATTTTGTGGTCTTGTTTGAGAACATTGCCGGTGGTAACAACGAATTGCGGTAAAGGCTAACAAAACTGGAGGCATTGGTTGGAAATGTCTTGGAAGGTGAAGAAATGCAGACTCTCGTGACAAGGCTTGCCTACCTTGAGGCAAAATTGGCAAAGCTAAGTCAAGAGAATGCGGATCTAAGGAGCGAGAGAGTGGTGCTGCGACATGCTGTGGGCGAGGATGCTCCTCAACGTGGTGCTGATCGTCTCAAGGTAAAGATCCCTGAACCTAAGGCATTTGGTGGTGCAAGGAGATCACGTGAGTTGGAGAATTTTCTTTGGGATATGGATCAGTACTTTCATGATATTCGTGTGCAAGACGAGGAAGAGAAAGTAACCTTGACTAGCATGTATTTGAGTGACGATGCTAAGTTATGGTAGCGCACTCGTGTGGCTGAAGATGAAAGTATGGATAGACCAAAGATTGAGTCGTGGGAGAGACTTAAAAGGAATAGAAGGATCAATTCTTTCCTAGCAATACATCTTGGATTGCTAGGGATAAATTGAAAACGTTGAGGCAAACCAGATCAATTAGAGCATATGTCAAAGAATTCACTTCTTTGATGTTGAGCATCAGCAACATGTCAGAAGAAGACAAGTTGCACAACTTCATGAGTGGGCTGCAACAATGGGCACAACTTGAGTTGCGAAGGTAGAATATTCAAAACCTCCCAAGTGTTGTGGATGCGGCGGATGCATTGGGTAATTTTCACTTTGTTGAGGAGACTTCTGCTTCAAAGTCTAACGAGGGAAGAAAAGACAAGGCGAAAGAGTGGAAGAAATGTGAAAATAACAATGCTAATGAAGATAAGGGTAAGGGAAATCAAGAGGCTGGAACTTCAAAATGCAAGGAGCAGGGTAGAAAATTTAGTGGTTGTTACATATGTGATGGGACACACCGAGAAAGAGACTGCCCAAAGAAGGCAGTGTTAAATGCTATGACCACCGTGGATAAGAGGGTTGTATTAGAGGCAATGACCAGCGACAACAAAGTGACTGGAGTGAATGCAATTGTGGTTGATGAGAAAAGGGGTCAAGGGGCGTTGCTTGTCAACCCCTTAGGACTCATAAATTGAGCTAACCTCAACGAGGACGTCGAGTTTCAAAGGGTGTGGTGGTTTGTTAGACCTCCGCCAATTGGGCTCGACTTGACAACAAGAGTGCTGTCTTGGGGAAGCAAGAGTGTTTCCAAGCTAAGGTGCATGAGCAACACCAAAACTAAAAAGGGAAACATGCAAGTGATGGTCAAGGCTTTGACGGAGGCGAGGCATCTTGGCAAGGGCTTGACAACAAGTTGCGTGTAACGACCCTGTCGGTCTTTTTGAGAGTTAGCGCCCCGATCCCCTAATAACTGCTTTTCCCCACGTTCATATCTGCTTATGGGACTTGTCAGAGTGATTAGTAGTGTATTTCAGAGAGTTTTTGGACATATAGTCCCTATATATGAGTTTAAGCTTTAGAAATCGGAGCGTAGTTGGAACTGTATGAAGACAGGTCTGGAATAGTATTCCGTCGACTCCGTTGAGTGATTTCGGGGTTAGGAGCGTGTCTGGAATATGTTTTCGAGGTCTGTGGTAGATTTAGGCTTGAATTGGCGAAAGTTAGAATTTCGGCGATTTTGGCCGATAGGTGAAATTTGGATTTCGGGCTCAGAATGGAATTTCAAAAGTGGTTGTAGGTCCGTAGTGTCATTTATGACTTGTGTGTAAAATTTTAGGTCAATCGGACTAGTTTTGATGTGTTTCGGCATCGGTTGTGGATTATGGAAATTTCATAAGTTTTTAGGCTTGAATCCTTGTATAATTTGTGATTTTGGTGTTATATGATGTATTTTGAAGACTCGACTAAGTTTGGATGAGGTATTAGGACTTGTTGGTTGTTTTGGTTGAAGTTCCGGTGGCCTCGGGGGTGTTTTGGATGTTCAACGGAAAGATTTTAGGCTTAAACACCAGCTGAAGTCTGCTGGTTCTGGTGTTTCGCACCCGCGCAAGGGAAGCCGCGGAGAGGGACTCGCAGATGCTGGCTTGACCAGGGTCAGCCAGGCTCGCATGTGCGGTATGAATTCTGCAGATGTGGAGCCGCAGATGCGGCCTTGTGACCGCAGGTGCAGCCCCAGCCCACTTAATGAAATTTCGCACCTGCGATGTCTTTTCTGCAGGTGCGGGATCGCTGGGCAGATAATACCAATTTCGAGGGTTTGAATTTCATATCATCTAAAGAATGATTTGGAGCTCGGGATTAGGCGATTTTGAGTGGGTTTTAAAGAGAAGACTCATAGGTAACGATTCCTAATCCTATTTCACTTGCATATCATTAATCTATAGCAATTTCTTCAATCTTATCAAGGAATTTGGGGGAAAAATTTGAGTAATGGGAGAAAAGTTCCCCAAGTAGAAATTCGAGAATTTTATGGGATTTCTATGTCGGATTTTGATGATTCTTGTTCGAGTGTGTTCGTGAGTGAATGGGTGTTCTAAATTTGTAACTTTCACTCGTTTCCGAGACATGGGCCTGGGGGACCTTTTGGAAAATTTTCCTAAATTCGCGTATTAGCTTCGAACTAGTTAGTAGATTGATTTCTTAAAGTGATATTTACATTATGGCCATTCGGAGTCGGGCACTGGTGGCAAGAACGTGGTTTCGAGTTGATTAGAGTAGTTGAGGTAAGTGTCTTGCCTAACTCTGTGTTGGGGACTTTCCCTTAGGTTATTTTAATATAATTGTTGTGTGGGCGCCGTGTACGTGAGGTGACGAGTACGTACACGAGCCATTTCTGTAAAAATCCTACTTTTTCTTCAAAAATTATACAGTTCCTTGTACTTCTATTACATAATTTCTATGTGTTTAATTATTCATCTTAGATTTGGGAAGCATGCCTATTGTTTTCATATTGAATTTCTTAATTGATACCCTATGTGCCATGTTTAGCTAGTTTTTCCTGCTTTCTTACCTGTATCTTGATGTACTGTTAGAATTGGTGTTTATTTGGCATTTACTTCACGCTGCATATTTAAATTGGGGACTACAGACGTATTCTGGAAATCCCCCTTGTACTGCATATTTATATTTGGAACTACAGGATGGTATCCCGGGAGATTCCACTGTGTGATTCGTTGTGCTGAGCTGAGGGCTCCATTCTACTGTCTATTTCCATATTATTCTTCTAACTGTCTACTTTAGAACTTAATTCTTTGTCATACTATTTAAACTGTTTAATTATAAATCCAGTAGAGCCTTAACCTGACCTCCTCACTACTTGACTGGGGTTAGGCTTCGCACTTACTGGGTACCGAATGTGGAGTACTCATGCCCTTTCCTGCACATGTTTTTCGTGTGCAGATTCAGGTTCCAACTCTTAGTCCCGTGGCTAGTGATTGTCGTAGCTACTTGAGGAGACCGTAAGGTAATTCTGCCGCGTCCGCAGAATCCTCCGAGTCACCTTCCATTTCAGTTAGGCATAGACCTTTATGTATTTTCTTTCTCGGTGTATAGAGTTGTTACGGTATAGAGCTTGTGACTTGAAAGTGACATTTCAGGTTTTGGGAAATTTTCCTTGTACATGCCGAGTGGCGATATTTTACTTAGTAGATTTACCTTACTCTGTCTTTACTTATTGTTTTTGTTTAATATCTTCCGCAAATTTAGGCTTACCTAGTCATAGAGACTAGGTGCCGTCACGATTCCTTTCGGAGGGTAAATCGGGTCGTGACAAGTTGGTATCAGAGAATCTAGGTTTATAGGAGTCACAAGTCACAAGCCGGTTTATTAGAGTCTCGCGGATCGGTTAGGTGACGTGCATATCTATCTTCGGGAGGCTATGTAACTGTTAAGAACAATCACATTCTTTGGAATTCCTTGTCGTGTTAGTTACTCACATCAAAATTCTAAAAATCTATTCTATTCTTTCTCACAAATGGTGAGGACCCGTACCAGACGGACCGACGATCAAGCACCCGAGCCCCCAGCCAAAGCAGCTAGAGGCAGGGTCATGGGTAGAGGACGAGCACGTGGTGCAGCACGAGCACCGACGAGAGCAGCAACAGAGGAGCCCCCATCAGCTACAGTTGGAGGGGCACATGAGGTCCCTACTGCTANGGGGGGGGGGGGGGGGGGCACAGACTCACGCAACCTGCACTCCTGAGCAGTGGGTTCATGTTGGTCAGGCCCCAGAGTTCATTCGTATGCCCCCAACGACTCCAGCTCAGCATGATGCTAGGGTAGTTTCTTCCGAGGCAGAGCAACTCAGACTTGAGAGGTACAAGAAGTACCACCCACCTACTTTCAGTGGACTAGCTTCAGATGATGCTCTGGGTTTTGTTGAGGAGTGTCATCGTATTCTCTGCACTATGGGTATTATGGAGACGAGTGGGGTTCCTTTCACCGCTTTCCAGCTGAGGAGAGCGGCTTATCAGTGGTGGCGTGCCTATGATCTGAGTAGTCTGGATGAGGCAGATTCACTCACTTGGGCCCAGTTCTCAGAGATGTTTTTTCTTGAGTTTGTCCCTCATAGCCTCAGAGATGATTGGCGTGCAGAGTTTGAGCAGTTGCGCCAGGGCACTATGACTGTGTCGGACTATGCAGTCCGTTTCAGTGATTTGGCACGTCATGCACCAACTTTGGTTGTCACGGTCAAAGAGAGGGTTCTACGTTTCATTGAGGGACTCCATCCCGGTATTCGGACCAGCATGGCCAGAGAGTTGGAGATGGATATCACCTACCAGCAAGCAGTGAGTATTGCCTGGAGGATTGAGAGCATGTTTGCTCGGGACAGATAGGAGAGGGAGGCCATGAGGTCTCGAGAGACTGGCCATTATTCGTGAGCTCGTGCACCAGCATCACACTATGGTAGGGGTTTTGTGAGTCGCCCTGTTCATTTAGCTCTTCCAGCAGCCAGTGGTATTCCAGCTCCTCCTAGACCTTAGGAGCCTTATTATGCACCGCCAGTATCTAGTGTGCCTCCTGCTCGAGGTGCTATTACCAGTCAGTCTAGCAGGCCAGTTCAATGTCAGCATCAGCCGCCACGTCCTCCGAGGGGTTGTTTTGAGTAGGAAGACCTTCGCCACATGTTCAGAGATTGCCCTAGAGCTAGGAAGGGTGCATCATCTCAATCTTAACAGGCCCCACGTGCTCCACCGGGTCCTCCAACTATTCTTCCAGCCCCAGCTGCAACCCTACCTGCTCAGACAACTCGCGGTGGAGGCCGGGGAGGTCGAGGTCGCCCTAGAGGGGGAGGCCAGGACAGGTACTATGCCCTTCCAGCCCGTTCAGAGGTTGTCGCTTCAGATTAAGTCATCACAGGTATTGTCCCTATCTGTCATAGGGACGCATCAGTGTTATTTGACCCAGGCTCTACGTATTCATATGTGTCTTCTTATTTTGCTTCACATCTGGGGATAACTCGAGATTCTTTGAGCTCCCTTGTTTATGTTTCTACTCCCGTGGGAGATTCTCTCATTGTGGACGGCGTATATCAGTCGTGTTTGACTGTTATCAGTGGTTTTGAGACTAGAGCTGATTTGTTATTACTTAGTATGGTAGATTTTGATGTTATCTTAGGCATGGACTGGTTGTCTCCCCATTGTGCTATTCTTGATTGTCACGCCAAGACCGTGACACTAGCTATGCTTGGCTTACCGAGATTAGAGTGGAGAGGTACCTTAGAGTATACTCCCCGCATAGTCATTGCTTTTCTTAAGGCTCAGCGGATGGTTGATAAGGGGTGTGATGCGTACTTGGCGTATGTGAGAGATGTTAGTGTTGATACCCCTACAGTTGAGTCAGTTCCAGTTGTGAGGGACTTTCCCGATGTATTTCCAGCTGATCTTCTATCTATGCCGCCCGACAGAGATATTTATTTTGGCATTGATTTGTTGCCGGACACTCAGCCCATTTCCATTCCTCCCTATCGTATGGCTTCTCCTGAGTTGAATGAGTTAAAGGAGTAGTTGCAGGAGTTGCTTGATAAGGGTTTCATCAGGCCTAGTGTATCACCTTGGGGTGCTCCGGTATTATTTGTGAAGAAAAAGGATGGTTCTATGCGTATGTGTATTGATTATCGGCAACTGAACTAGGTTATAGTGAATAATAGGTATCCATTGCCTCGCATTGATGACTTATTCCAAGATTGACTTGCGTTCTGGCTATTATCAGTTGAAGATTCGGGAGCCGGATAACCCGAAGACTTCTTTCAGGACCAGATATGGTCACTATGAGTTTCTTGTCATGTCATTTGGGCTGACCAATGCCCCAATAACCTTTATGCATTTGATGCAGGGTGTGTTTCGGCCTTATCTTGATTCTTTTGTCATTGTGTTTATTGACGACATCTTGGTATATTCTCGGTCCTAGGAGGACCATGAGCAGCATTGGAGGACTGTACTTCAGACTTTGAGGGAGAAGAGATTGTATGCAAAACTTTCTAAGTGTGAATCTTGGCTTGATTCTGTGGCATTCTTAGGCCATGTGGTGTCTTGTGATGGGATCAAGGTAGACCCTAAGAAGGTGGAGGCGGTGCAGAGTTGGCCTAGACCAACATCAGCTACTGAGATCCGCAGCTTCCTTGGTTTGGCAGGGTACTATTGTCGCTTTGTAGAGGGATTTTTATCTATTGCAGCTCCTATGAACAGACTGACCCAAAAAGGTGCTCCGTTCAGGTGGACTGAGGAGTGTGAGGAGAGCTTTCAGAAGCTCAAGACAGCCCTGACTACAACTCCAGTGTTGGTATTGCCTACGGGTTCAAGATCCTATACAATCTATTGTGATGCTTCGAGGAATGGCCTTGGAGCGGTATCGATGCAGGACGGTAGGGTGATTGCCTATGCGTCCAAACAATTGAAGGTGCATGAGAAGAACTATCGAGTTCATGATCTCGATTTGGCAGCGAGTGTTCGCGCCCTGAAGATATGGCGTCATTATTTATACGGTGTTCCGTGTGAGATTTTCACGGATCACCGGAGCTTGGAACACTTGTTCAGGAAAAAGGACCGTAATTTGCACCAACGGAGGTGGTTGGAGTTATTAAAGGACTATGATATCACTATACTATACCATCTGGGGAAGGCCAATATGGTGGCCGACGCCTTGAGTCGCTGGGCGGAGAGCTTGGGGAGTTTGGCATATCTTCCGGCAGTTGAGAGGCCCTTAGCTTTGGATGTTCAGTCCTTAGCCAGTCATTTTGTGAGGTTGAATCTTTCAGAGCCTTGCCGGGTGTTAGCTTGTGTGGTTGCCCGATCTTCTCTTTATGACCGCATCAAAGAGCGCCAATATGATGATCCCCACCTTCTGGTTCTTCAGGACAAGGTTCGACGAGGTGATGCCAGGGATGTGACTATAGGAGATGATTGTGTGATGAGGATGCATGGTTGGATGTATGTTCCCAATGTGGATGGGCTCCGGGAGTTGATTCTTGAGGAGGCCCATAACTTGCGGTACTCCATTCATCCGGGTACCGCGAAGATTTACCAGGACCTAAGACAACACTACTGGTGGAGGAGGATGAAAAAGGATATAGTGGAGTTTGTGGCCAAGTGTATCAACTGTCAGCAAGTCAAATATGAGCATCAGAGACCAGGAGGGTTACTTCAGCAGATTGAGCTTCCAGAGTGGAAATAGGAGCGGATCACCATGGACTTTGTGGTTGGACTTCCTCGGACTTTGAGAAAGTTCGATGCTATTTGGGTGATCGTGGATCGGCTGACCAAGTTAGCCCATTTCATTCCAGTGTTGACTACATATTCCATAGAGAGGTTGGATGAGGTTTATATCGGGGAGATTGTCCGACTTCACGGTATTCCAGTATCTATCATTTTAGACAGAGGTACACAGTTCACTTCACGGTTCTGGAGAGCCGTTCAACAAGAGTTAGGCATCAGGGTGGAGTTGAGTGCATCCTTTCACCCTCAGACGGATGGGCAGTCCGAGCGCACGATTCAGATTCTTGAGGATATGCTCCATGCTTGTGTGATGGATTTTGGAGGGTCATGGGACCAATACATTCCACTTGCAGAGTTTTCTTATAACAACAGTTACCAGTCCAGCATTCAGATGGCACCATATGAGGCTTTGTATGGTAGACTGTGCTGGTCTCCAGTGGGATGGTTTGATCTGAGCGAGGCCCGATTGTTGGGTACGGGTTTGGTTCAGGATGCCCTGGACAAGGTGAAGGTGATTCAGGAGAGACTTCGCACAACTCAGTCCAAGAAGAAGAGTTATGCGGGCCGGAAGGTTCGTGATTTGGCATTCATGGTTGGTGATCGAGTTTTGCTTCGGGTATCTCCTATGAAGGGCGTCATGAGGTTCGGAAAGAAGGGTAAGCTGAGTCTGAGGTTCATTGGCCCTTTTGAGGTATTGCAGCGTGTTGGGGAGGTTGCTTATGAGCTTGCCTTACCTCCCAGCCTAGCAGGAGTCCATCCGGTATTCCATGTCTCGATGCTCCGGAAGTATCACGGTGATCCGGCTCATGTTTTGGATTTCAGTTCAGTCCAGTTGGACAAGGATTTATCATATATTGAGGATCCAGTAGCTATATTGGATAGGAAGGTCAGAAAGCTCAGGTCGAAGAATATTGCATCGATAAAGGTTCAGTGGAGGGGTCAGCCGGTCGAGGAGGCAACTTAGGAGACCGAGAAGGATATGCGCAGTCAGTACCCTCATCTTTTCACAGTTTTAGGTATGTCTCTATACTTGTACGAGGACGAACGATATTCTTAAGAGGGGGAGGATGTAACGACCCGGTCGGTCATTTTGAGAGTTAGTGCCCCGATCCCCTAATAACTGCTTTTCCCACATTCGTATCTGTTATGGGACTTGTCGGAGTGATTAGTTGTGAATTCCGGAGAATTTTTGGACACATAGTCCCTACATATGAGTTTAAGCTTTAGAAATCAGACTGTAGTTAGAACTGTGTGAAGACGGGTCCGGAATGGAATTCTGTCGACTCCGTTAGCTCCTTTGAGTGATTTCGGGGTTAGGAGCGTGTCCGAATATGTTTTCGAGGTCTGTGGTAGATTTAGGCTTGAATTGGCGAAAGTTAGAATTTCGGCGATTTCAGTCGATACGTGAAATTTGGATATCGGGCTCGGAATGGAATTCCGAAAGTGGTTGTAGGTCCGTAGTGTCATTTTTGACTTGTGTGTAAAATTTGAGGTCATTCGGACTAGTTTTGACGTGTTTCTGCATCGGTTGTGGATTATGGAAATTTCATAAAATCTTAGGCTTGAATCCTTGTATAATTTGTGATTTTGGTGTTATATGATGTGTTTTGAAGACTCGACTAAGTTTGGATGAGGTATTAGGACTGGTTGGTAGTTTTGGTTGAGGTCCCGGGGGGCTCGGGGGTGTTTCGGATGTTCAACGGAAAGATTTTAGGCTTAAACACCAGCTGAAATCTGCTGGTTCTAGTGTTTCGCACCTGCGGAAGAGGAGCCGCATGTGCGGACACGCAGGTGCGGAGAGGGCCTCGCAGATGCTGACTTGACCAGGGTCAGCCAGACTCGCAGGTGCAGTAGGAATTCCACAGATGCGGCCCAGTGACCGCAGGTGCGGCCCCATCCCACTTAATGAAATTTCGCACATGCGATGTCTTTTCCGCAGGTGCGGTCCATTGGGGCGCATGTGCGGGATCTCTGGACAGATAATACCAATTTCGAGGGTGTGAATTTCATTTCTTCTAAAAATGATTTGGAGCTCGGGATTGAGCGATTTTGAGTAGGTTTTGAAGATAAGACTCATAGGTAACAATTCCTAATCCTAGTTCACTTGTATATAATTAATCTATAGCAATTTCTTCAATATAATCAAGGAATTTTGGGAAACATTTTGAGTAATGGGAGAAAAGTTCCCCAAGTAGAAATTCGAGAATTTAATGGGATTTTTATGTCGGATTTTGATGATTCTTGTTCGAGTGTATTCGTGAGTGAATGAGTGTTCTAAATTTGTAACTTTCACTCGTTTCCGAGACGTGGGCCTGAGGGACTTTTTGGGCAATTTTCCTAAATTCGCGTATTAGCTTCAAACTAATTAGTTAGATTGATTTCTTCAAGTGATATTTACATTATGCAATTGAATTGAATAGATTTGGGCCATTCAGAGTCAGGTACTCGTGGCAAGAACGTGGTTTCGAGTTGAGTAGAGCAGTCGAGGTAAGTGGCTTGCCTAACTTTGCGCTGGGGACTTTCCCTTAGGTTGTTTACTATAATTATTGTGTGGGCGCCGTGTACGTGAGGTGACGAATACGTACACAAGCCATTTCTTTTAAAAATCCCACTTTTTCTTCAAAAATGATACAGTGCTTTGTACTTCTATTACATCATTTCTATGTGTTTAATTGTTCATCTTAGATTAGGGAAGCATGCCTATTGTTTTCATATTGAATTGCTTAATTGATACCCTATGTGCCATGTTTAGCTAGTTTTCCTTGCTTTCTTACCTGTATCTTGATGTACTGTTACAATTGGTGTTTATTTGGCATTTACTTCCCGCTGCATATTTAAATTGGGGACTACATACGTATTCTGGGAGATCCCCCCATGTATTGCATATTTAAATTGGGGACTGCGGACGTATTCTGGGCCTGTGCTTCATATTTAAATTGGGACTACATACGTATTCAGGGAGATTCCCCCTGTACTGCATATTTATATTTGGAACTATGAGACGGTATCCCAGGAGATTCCACTGTGTGATTCATTGTGCTGAGTTGAGGGATCCATTCTACTGTCTATTTCCATATTATTCTTCTAACTGTCTACTTTAGAACTTAATTCTTTGTTGTACTATTTAAACTGTTTAATTACAAATCCAGTAGAGCCTTAACCTGACCTCGTCACTACTTGACTGGGGATAGGCTTGGCACTTACTGGGTACCGAATGTGGAGTACTCATGCCCTTTCTTGCACATGTTTTCCGTGTGCAGATCCAGGTTCCATCTCTCAGTCCCGTGGCTAGTGATCGTCGTAGCTGCTTGAGGAGACCGTAAGGTAATTCTGTCGCATCCGCAGAATCTTCTGAGTCACCTTCCATTTCAGTTAGATAGAGACCTTTACGTATTTTCTTTCTCGTTGTATAGAGTTGTTACGGTATAGAGCTTGTGACTTGAAAGTGACATTTCGGGTTTTGGGAATTTTTGCTTGTACATGCCGAGTGACGATATTTTACTTAGTAGATTTACCTTACTCTGTCTTTATTTATTGTTTTTGTTTAATATCTTCCACAAATTTAGGCTTAACTAGTCGTAGAGACTAGGTGCCGTCACGATACCTTTCGGAAGGTAAATCAGGTCGTGACATTGCGGGCTAAGGGTTACACTTGATCATGGAAAATGCATCAAGGCATGAGGCATTGATGCCAAGGCAAGGCAAGGCAAAAACAAAGTGGCAAAAGCAAGCCAAAGTGCAACGGGAAGGCAATGTGCGGGCAGATTTGGCATGACATTGAGTTGCGGAAAACGGGCCAAGTTCGTGGGCAATGACATGGGCAAATTGTGGCTACAATGCAGTTTCGTACAAGGCATTGGCACATGATTAAGGCCAAGGCACGAAATTGGGCGGCAAGCTTCAGATTGACCAAGTCAAAGGCGGTTACCGGCACATGCTGTGCACATGGGCAGAAGTTGAGTTTTGCTAAAATGCTGGCAGAAGTGTTAGCACGTTTTTGGGCCATGATCCCACTATTATTTAGCATGATTTACATGATCCTAGTAGTTGGGGGTTGTCAACTACACTAGGCTAAAGTAGTGGGCTGAGTGGGCAAGTGTCTAAACCTAAAAATAGGCAAAATAGGGGCTGTCTCATATTGTTATAAATGGGCAGCATTCCTTATGCTTGTGGATAGGAGAAAAACGTGTGAGAGGGCACGCATTGAGTTAGGAAAGAGTCTTGATGCTGTTTTCAAGAGTGAAAACGTTTAAGGCTAAGAGTAGTCTTGTGAGGGTCAAGAGTGATCTTCTTTTGTACACATATGTACTTTGAGTTGAGTTTCTTTGTATGCTCGAGTTAAATACAAAGTTGGGAAAGAATTTTTTTATATATTGTGCCTTGTGTTCTACTTTAATTTCTGTTGCCTAAAATCAGTACCTAAACTTACTACGTTGAAGCTGCCTAAAATATTTTAAGTCCAAAGTTGTTGTAATTTTAGCCGAGTGTTGGAGCAGGCTGAAGTCAAGTGTGAGACTTGGCTGCCGCACAGTCTATTTCGAAGTGACATAAACGCGCATGTGACAACCCCCACCCAAGTTGTTCTTACTTTAGTAAATTTATTAGTCGGTTCAACTATAATTGATGATTCAGTCGACCTCAATTTTTTAGTTTGATTTTCTCTATTTAAAATAATTTTATCCAAATAACTATAGTTTTTATTTCAAATAATGAAACCAATGTCAGTAGTATCTGACGAAAGTCCAAGCTAAATTTTAACGTTATGAGCACATCAAATTGGTTGTTACATTAAATGACTCTTTTCATTGTTACGTAAAATTAAATTTAATAATATAATATAATAATTTAAATAATAAAAAGAATTTATTTAAAGTAACAATACAATGCAATATACTCTCTGGTTCCAATTTATGTGACATACGTTCCATATTAGTCCTTCTAAAAAAAATATATATTTCTCCAGTTCAAAATAATTTAACTTTAAGCTTTATTTTACCCACTTTACCCTTAATAAGGAGCTTTTAAAGCAACAAAAAATTTGGCCTTTAAGCTTCTAAGTTATTTTTTTCTTTCTAAAATGTCATGCCTAATTAAATTGCATCACATAAATTGGAACAAAAGGTGGAATGGGTAACTGTATAGGGTAAATCGTTTCACATTAAATACTCAAATGACAGAGTGATACATTGAACGAGAGGGGGAGGGGGAGCTACAAAAAGACAGCTGATTTGCGACTGAAAATTTGCGGCCGAAAAAGTTAGTCGCAAATTTGCGACTGATTTGGTCGGAATTTTCAAAAATAATATTTGTTATATTTTTTTAACTTTTGGCTCAAAATTGCAACTGATCCGGTCGCCAAATTACAGAGAAAATACCGCGCAAATATTTTTTGTAGTTTACGACTGAATCAGTCGCAAATATTAAAATTAAAAATAAAATAAAATTAAAGGTTGCAATCAATTTAGTCGGAATACACAATTAAAATGAGGTCTGATTGGTCAACGACATTTGCAACCATATCAGTCGCAATTTGAAAAAACATTTCAAATTTGCTACCAATTCGGTCGCAAATCTTTTTTTGTAATACATCCTAACCCATTTTCTCTTCTTTCTTATCTAACTTTTTTCCTCTCTTCCCCTCTCCTCTTCTACCCCCATCCGGTCTATTTGTTAATTTTATCCTCTAATCTAACCATATTAGGTATGATTTCCCTCTCTCTCACTCCCCCTCTCCCTCACCCACTCCCTCTCCCCCGTCCAACAGCCCCCCCCCCCCCCCCCCCCCCCCCCCCCTNAAATTTCTTGTCCTTTTACCACTCAAGTGTGTTAAAAAGACCCCCCCCCCCCCCGCCCACAGCCCCCCCCCCCCCCCGTCCCCCAAATCTTTTATCCTAAGTTGCTTAACTCATTTTTGGTGTAGGAATCCGGCGTCTCATCTCCTCTCTGGTGGTGGTTTGGAAGCAGATCCGTTGGTTCATTTTTCAGGTTGTTTTATTTGCATTAATTTAGCAAAATAGCGGATCAAATGTCGCAAGAATTTCAAGGAACTCCGGCTTTGATCCAAAAATTGTAAAGAAATAGAAAAGCAAAAAAAAAGCTGCAATAAAGTCTGAGTCTGAGGAGGAGACTGAATCTGAATAGGCTATTTGAATATTTTAGAGTTGAAGTTAGAGACATGTTTAATTTATATTGTTTGATAGTTGGTTGTTTCACTAGTTGGTTGAGTTGTTATAAATATTACTGTTTGTTTTGTAGTAGATATTGAATTTTGGATTGTTATGTTAGGTTTTTGGTTAATTGTTAGGTGTTTAGTTGGCTGTTTTATTTGGCAGGTGGTGTAATTAGAAATATAGCAGGATCCTGCTTAAAAATGCTATGATTTGCGACTGAATCCGACACAAATTTCACCGGGAATTACCCAGATTTGCGACTGATTCAGTCGCAAACTGAAAATTTCTAACAATATTTAATTAATATTTGCGACTGAATCAGTCGCAAATGGAGAATTTCCGATAATTTTAATTAATTAATAAACCATATTTATGACAGTTTCAATCGCGAATAATAATTAAAAATTAATTTTAATTTTAATTTTTGGACGGAATCAATCGAACTTTTTATTTATATTAATTTTTTTAACTCTGGTCAGCGACTGATCAGTCACTAAATTTACGATAGATTCTGTCGCAAATTGCTTATTTTCAAATGTCCATGCATTTTTCAATTTGCGACTGAATGCGTCGCAATTTTTCGACTGATTCAGTCGCAAATATATTGCAGCCACGTGTTTACCGACTGACACTTTTCAGTCGTAATTCAGTCGAAAAAAATACAATTTTTGACCGATTTGCGACTGATTTGATGGTCGCAAATTTGTTGTTTTTTAGTAGTGGATGAAAGACGAAGCAAGTGAAAATCAATACCGAGGATAACAACATCTGTTTGAATCGGGTAGGCCCCGAAGGGTACATTATCAACGAGAGAAAACATATACTTTTTACCAGATGACATTCAATGAAGAATATTCCTCAATATTAAATACGTATCTGTTACAGAAAAATTTGGTATTCATGACCTGTTGTTACATATTCATCAATGACTCCCATTATTGTCATTTAAGAGGGGCTCGATCTTAGAACCTTGTTCCTGTCACGACCCTAAAACTACCCCGACCGTGATGGCGCCTATTGCGGTACTAGACCAGCCAATTCATTACTGTAACGACCCGGTCTGTCGTTACGTAAAACCTGCATTATAACTGTTGTTAGTGGCTTATTATATGTTGGTTATTCTATTATTAATGTGTTAGAGTTGATAGGCTTGAAATCGAAATGGTTAAATGAGAATTTAGTCACTTAGTCCTTAAGAACAGCCTTAAAATGGGAAAAGTCAACTAAGAGTTGACTTATTGGTAAACGACCTCGGAATGCGGATTTTATGGCTCGGATAGCTTCGTTAGGTGATTTGGGACTTAGGAGTGTGTTCAGAATAATTTTGTGATGTCCGGTGTAGAATTAGGCTTGAATTGGTGAAAGTTAGTTTTAGGCGATTCCAGTCGGCAGTGGAAAATAGGCTATCGGGGTCGGAATGAGCGATTCCAGTTCGTAATATCATTCTGGACTTGTCTGCAAAATTTCAGGTCAAACGGAGTTGATTTGGATAGTTTCGGCATCATTGGTGAATTTTAGAAATTTCAAAGTCCTTAGGCTTGAATCCGATGCAAATTTGGAGTTTTGATGTTAGTTTTGGTGTTTTGAGAGTGCAACTAAGTTTGAATGATGTTATGGGACGTGTTGGTATATTTGGTTGGGGTCCCGAGGGGCTCGGGATTGATTTCGGGTGGTTAACGGGCATTTTTGGACTTAGAGCAGTTGCTGGTTTTCTGGTGTCAGTGCAACAGGTTTTTACTCTCTACGATCGCGTGAAGAGAGCCACGATCTCATAGAGCATTTTGAGAGGGGCCAGAATTTACACTCTACGATCGCATAGGTGTGCCCGCGATCGCAGAGGTCGAGCAGGTAACCCAGTGCGGTCGCGTGAGGAAGAGTGTGACCGCGTAGAGTTGTTATAGGCGCGTGGGGTCGTTGGTCAAAAACACTGTGCGATCGCGTTCCTGGGGCTGCGATCGCGGAGGTCGAAGTGAGGACACTATGCGATCGCAGGGAAAAAGCTGCGATCGCGGAGAACAATTAACTGGGTAGTATTTAAATATTTCATCCGCGACCTAAACCCCTTTTTACACCATTGTTGTACGGAAAAGAGCTCTTGGGGGCGATTTTGAAGAGG
>MDKH01225682.1:0-20118 GCA_005239495.1 Nicotiana undulata | reverse complement strand
TGGAGAAAAAAGAGAAAATTCCCCCAAAAAACTAGTGTGGGTAGGAAATGTAATTAGTTTGATAGGTAGAAAAATAAATGGGTAGGCAAGGATAAATAGTTTTATTTTTGTGGGTAACTATGTCATTCTCCCTTTTTCCTTAGCCTAAATCTCTATTGCCTGGGCCATTAGGAGAATAATACGGGCCTAGCCCATTACGCCAACACCAACTGTATCCACATTCAAATTTTTGTATATGATACTGATCCCTTGTTACCTATGAAGCCCATTTATTTTTATTACATATTAACACGTAATGATAAATTAGGCCACTAACTATTTATATTGTACATCATCTTATATATTATAATAGATTATTTTCTACTAGCTTAGTACTTTTTGGCACACACGTCACAAATGACACTACGAATCAACTCCAACTTTCGGAATTCCATTCCGATCCCGACATCTCATTTTTCACTGCCGACCAAAATCGCTAAATTTCTAACTTTCGCCAGTTAAGCCTAATTATACCACGGACCTCCAATTACATTCCGGATACACTCATAAGTCTAAAATCACCCAACGAAGCTAACCGAATCATAAAAAATCCCAATCCGAATTCGGTTACTCATAAGTCAACTTCCAGTTGACTTTTCTAACTTAGCTTTCTAACTAACAGACTAGTTGTTCATTTCACTCCAAAACTATTCCAAACCCAAACCTACCAACTCGATACAACTCAACACAGCTGAATAACACATAAAGAAGTAGGAATTGAGAAAACGGGGCTATAACTCTCGGAACGACTGGCCGAGTCGTTACATATCAAGAGGCATGACATTGTTAACAATATATCAAGTGGTGTACCAACAATGATTTTATTGTAAGGTCACCCACTTTAGATTCGATATACCTCTTCAAATAATTAAAATAACCATCATAAATATATCAAAGTAGAGCATTGTTACTAAATTAGTAAGAAAAGAAAAATTGATAATATGATATGAAACACTTATAGCTAAGTGTCAAACGATCGAAATAATTTCTCGGAGTTCTAGCGATATATTGGATATTTATGAACCGTTTGGTGAAAAATTAATGATTTGGGAGGTGATTTCTGTCAAATACTACCAGTAGTTCTAAAATCGACGAAAGCGGATATTGTATAAGCTAGCTTGCCAAAGTTATACTTTGGCCTCAAATGAATAAGATTCAACTGACAAGAAATATAAAGCAATAAAAAGTCTGATATTTAGTGTCTTCTTGTTTCGTGTCGGAAATGAATAAGATAATTCAATAAAAGATGATTTTGTTCTTCCTGAACACTTGGTTATCAATCCCAATGGTCATATTAGTGCATTTAATAAGAAAAAATATATCTATCATTAGATTAAAATACAATTTGTGCAAATCGCATAATATAATTAAAAAAATACCCTAGCTAGCAAAAATGAATATGTTGATCAACTAAATAAAAGAATGATTGCAAAAATTTATAGTAAAAATAAAATATTTTTAATTTTAGACTCAGTAGAAAATGATAACAATAATTACTACCGAGAAGAAAGCTTAAATACTTAATACCAAATGACCTTTTACGACACATGTTTGTTGTCAAGTTTCTTATTTTTTTACATATGTTAGTGTCACTGTATATATTAGACTAAGTTAAAATTGATATTGCATTGTGTATAGGTTAATTTTGAAGAAAAATATGCATGTCATGCTACTGAAAAACTTAGATACGCGGAATAGCTTATGTAATAGCACATAGATGGTATATGAAAGTTTTGACAATCACGCCATACAAGCAAAAGTTATGGTACTGGTAATGTGCTTCTAAGTTATTCTTATTCCTGAATTCAACTTTCATCTTTCGAAACTAAGGAATATCATTTTAAATTTATGTGAAAATAATTTTTAGTATATTTATGTTTTGCATATATAATAAATAAAGTACAAGGACAAACATCCTAAATATTGGACTATATTTACCGTAATATATTTTCTTGCATGAACTAATGTACGTTGAACTTTCAAGAGGGATGTCAAGATCGACAACAAGAGTTTGGTTAAGGTAGAGCAACCAACGCATTAGGAAGAAATATACACAAAACGATATTGTCCACGGAGAAGTGTTTGTTAAGATACCATCACATTAAATACTTTTAAACTATAATATATAATTATCTAACTAACATGACAAAACTTATCATTTGTGAAAGTTTTAATGACGTCCTTTTATTTTAAGTTCATGTATTATGCTAATGTAATAGTGTTTTTCGGCATTTAGATGATTGTCGTATTATTGTACTTACAATTTCTCTCATTAATTAAATTTTATTGTTTCATCATATAAAAATCATCACGTGTCATTATTAATGTACAACACACGTTCATAGATACTAGTACAAAGTGGGAAGCCCTTAATTAAAAAGTTAAATGACAAAAATATCCTTTTTAAAAACTTGTAACGACCCGACCGGTCGTTTTACTTTTTAGAACCCTGTGCCCCAAAATGAGACTTTCCGTACTTGTCTTTAGTGATTTATGACTTACGGGGATGGTTGATTCGGGATTTGGAAAGAGTTTGGGGTTGAATAGGAACACTTAGTTCCTTAAGGTTACCCTTAAAGAATGACTTCGGTGAACATTTTAGTAAATGACATTGGAATTGGGATTTGAAGGTTTCAATAGGTTTGTAAGGTGATTGTGGACTTGGGCGTATGTTCGGAACGGATTTTGGATGACCCGGGAGCGTTTCAGCGCCAAATAGTGAAATATGATTCTTTAAGTTCAAAAACTGAGGTTTGGAACGTGTTTTTGTGATATCGTGGTCCGAATGGAATTCCGAGAGCGAGAATAGTTCCGTTATGTCATTTATGACTTGCTCACAAAATTTGGTGTCATTCCGAGTAGTATAAGTACGTTTCGGCGTGTTGGAAGTTAATTCAAGAGCTTAAAGTATATAAGTTGAATTTAGTTGGTTTTGGG
This sequence comes from Nicotiana undulata, assembly GCA_005239495.1. Classification (NCBI taxonomy): domain Eukaryota; kingdom Viridiplantae; phylum Streptophyta; class Magnoliopsida; order Solanales; family Solanaceae; genus Nicotiana; species Nicotiana undulata. The sequence continues at coordinate 17,142 of MDKH01225682.1, read as the reverse complement.
GTATGATTCTTAGATTTAATTTTTTTTCGGACGTTTCGAAGGTTCGAGCAACTCCGTATTACGATTTAGAACTTGTTGGTATAATTTGACGGAGCCTCGAGGGCTCCGGATGCCATTCCGACGTCGCACGAGGCAAGTTTAAGTTCTAAAAGAGCTACTGGTGCATCAGATCTGGTGCGACCGCACCTGCGATTGGCCAGCCGCAGGTGCGAGACCACAAAAGCGGTCCAAGCCTTGCAGATGCGGCCTTTGAGCGGATGCCCAGGTTCCGCAGGTGCAGGCTCCCTCCGCAGGTGCGACCCCTGCCTGCCTTTCCCCTTTCCGCATATACAGACGATTTTCCGCAGAAGTGAGACCGCAGGTGCGGTCTACTCGCCGCAGGTACGAAAGTACTGGAGGCAGTGAGGTCATTTTAAAAGTGGGACTTAGACATATTTGAGGCCATTTATCGCATCCTTGGGCGATTTAGGAGCTTCCAAAGAAGGGATTCAACTTAGCACCTTGAGGTAATGTATTTCCTACTTAGTGTGAGTTATTACTTAGTTTTTGGGTAGATTAAAACACAAAAATTAGTGAAAGTCATGGATTTAGAGCAAAACCTAGTGTTTTGATAAAATAGGAGTTTGACCACGAAATTTGTTATTGAATCAAGTAGAAATCTTATATATTGATCCTTAGGTTGTGGGTAACAAGTTCCCATAAAAATTTCGGGAATCCGAGCATGTGGGCCCAGGGGTATATTTTAGGATTCTCGCAAACTAGGTTGGGGTAACCATTTAAATAGGAAAATTATGAACTTTTGAACATAGATTGGTTTATTTATGTAATGTTTGGCTAGTTTCGAGTTCTTGGGCGACGAATTCGGAGGTTTGGGCACGTTCTTGAGTTGGAAGTAGGTCCGAAACGAGGTAAGTCTCCTTTCTAACCTTGTAAAGGGGAATTGTCCCCATAGGTGAAATAATGAATTATATGCTACTAATTGTTGGGGGCTACGCACGCACAAGGTGACGAGAGTTCGTGCGTAGCTACTATTATGCTTATGCTCGGTAGTCTAGGATCCATAAGCATGCCTTACTTGCCGTATTTTTAATTTTAATGATGAAATTAGACTACCTAATATTATCGAATTATTAAAAGAATATCTAAGAAGGTTAAACGTCAATTTTTAATCATCCAAAAGAGGATTGATTTCCCCTTGGAAGAATATTCCCTAATAAATTCCTGATTTACTATCTAAATGTGTGTATATATGAGTACCTGTGTCGCACGTATGATTCGCGAGTGGGGTAACTCTATTACGTATGTCGACCGCGTTGCATGTACGATTAGCGAGCGGGGTAATAGATTCATCTATGGTTCGTGCCGTTCGACCCTTCGGCATTGCACATTTATTATTTCGTTGGATCGACCGTATGTTCACGACATTTTATGTGCATGTTAATTGCTTGGTATTTTCTGTGGTTGTCTAACCGTTAAATGCCTGGAAAATGAATTAGTAACTTGTATGATAGGAATTCGACACATAAATGTACTTGTAGGGAGGTTTGGCATTTCTTGACTTTACTATTTATTCATATTTTCCGTTCATGTTTAGTATTATACTTAGTTATACTGTTTTGGCCCTAGTGAGTGTCAAGTCGACCTCTCGTCACTACTTCTTCGATATTAGACTGGATACTTATTGGGTATATGTACTCATGCTTCGCTTCTGTACTTAATTTTAAAGGTTCTGAGGCAAGTACATTTGGTTATCAATCCAGAACCCGTTCTTGATTTCCGTCGGTAGAGGCTTCACGGTGATCTGCTTTCCCTTGATGCCGCTCAACAGCACTTTGGAGTCTTCCCTTTTTGTTATCCTGTCTATATCCTCTCAGACAGTAGGATAGACATACTTTTGATTCTTTCTACTAGATGCTTGTACACTTGTGACACTAGTTCCTAGCACACATATTGGTAAACTATTCTTTTGGACATGTAACTATTTAAATTTAACTTCTTGTTCATTGCAATTGAAGTTTCCTTTGACATTTGCTATCTTCAAACGTCTTGTGATAGAAACATAAGTATTATCAAAATGGTTTTAATAACATTAAATGGATCTTACTAGATGAGAGGTGTTGGCTTGCTTGACATCGTTGTTGGGCGCCATCGCGACCTAGATTAGGATTTGGGTCGTGACAACATGGTATCAGAGCTCTAGGTTCACGTAGGTCTCACATGTTACGGGCAAACATAATAGAGTTTTGCGGATTGGTACGGAGATGTCTGTATTTATCTTCAGGAGGCTATAGGGTGTTAAGAAAATCTCTCTTCATTCACCTTCTATAGTGCAGTTGGTAGTATGCTAAATCTCACTCTTCTATTCTCTCACAGATGGTGAGGACATTCACAACCGATGTTTCGGACCCGGGAGGGGCCGCTACCCCCATCGTTAGAGGCCGAGGCAGAGGACGGGGGAGGGCACCGACCCGAGGTAGGGGACGAGGGCGTCCCTGAGCTTCCCCAATTGCACTGCCAGCAGATCCAGCAGGGGATCCTATTATTGAGGAGTAAGGTGAGGTGCCCGCAACAGATCCTGCCCCGGTGGATTTCATGATGGCGCCGGGCTTCCAAGAGGTTATGGGATGTATGATGTGGTTCATGGATACTATGACCCCGACTGGTTTATTTCCAGCAGACTCGGCCACATTTCAGGACGGAGAGGGAGCACAGACCCCTACTGCCCAGGCCCCAGGACATGCAGTTGTGATCTATCAAACTCCGGGTACACTGCACGCGGGTGGGGCCCAGCCAGTAGCAGCAGCAGCACCTGAGCCTAGACGAGCTGCGGACGACAATCTGCAGAAGCTATTAGACAAATGGACCAGGCTGCACCCTCCTATCTTCGGAGGCGAGCGTCACGAGGATGCTCAGGATTTTATTGATAGGTGTAGGGACAGACTGCACAACATGAGGATACTGGAGTCTCATGGAGTTCACTTCACTACTTTTCAGCTGGAGGGCAGGGCCCGTAGATGGTGGCAGTATTATGTTCTTGGCAGACCAACGGATTCTCCTCCCATCACCTGCGAGCAGTTCACTTAGTTATTCGTGGACATGTATATTCCACCCTCTGAGAGGGAAGAGCTACGGTATCAGTTTGAGAAGCTGGATCAGGGTCAGATGTCAATGACTGACTACGAAGCGAGGTTTTTGAAGCTGTCTCGTCATGAACTTATGATACTTCGTACTCATGCAAAGAGAGTTCAGAGGTTTGTAGCAGGGTTGCACACTGGTATTAGGGCCAACATGGCCCGAGAGGTGGATATGGGGACTCCTTATCAGCTTGTAGTGGAGATCGCTCGCAGGATTGAGGGTTATCGTTTGAGGAGAAGAGAGCAGGGACAGTCGGAAAAGAGAGCTCGGTTTTCTAGAGATTTTATAGGTTCCCCAGCTAGGGGCAGAGGTCTGTTTGGTAGGGGCCAGCCCAACAGGCCCCCGTATTCAGCACCCCCACCACCTCTTTGAGGTGCTCCAGTGAGGTCTTACTTTAGTGCTATGCCGATGAGTTCATATCTCCATCTATTCAGGGTTCCTCCATTGGGTATTCTGGTTATCAGGGATCCTCCAGCTCTTATTTTAGTGCTATGCCATAGATTTATACCGTCCTCCAGCTATTCAGGGTACTTCCGGTGGTTATTCCGGCCACCAGGGCCAGTCTTCAGGGCAGCAGGCTATGGTGCCGAGAGGTTGTTACGAGTGTGGGGACCCAGGTCACATAAAGAGGACTTGCCCCAGGATTCGGGGCAAGGTAGTGCAACAGAGTCACCAGCCTATGGTTTTAGCACCAGCGGTTCGGCCACCTAGAGGTGGAGGACATGCTGGTATAGGTCGTCCTTGAGGTGGAGTCCAGGTAGGGGGAGCTCAGCCAGCTCCTGTTCAGTCGAGCGGAGGCCAGTCAGTTGGCGCTCCAGCCAGATTCTATGCTTTCCCGTCCAGACCAGATGCAGTGGCCTCATATGCCGTGATCATAGGTATTATTTCGGTATGCGGTAGGTATGCTTCGGTATTATTTGATCCAAGGTCTACCTATTCATATTTATCAGCATTTTTTTCTCATTCCCTGGATATTCCTCGTGAGTCCTTGGGTGCTCCTATTTATGTGTCCACTCATATGGCTGATTCTATGGTTGTGGACCAGATATATCGGTCCTGTGTAGTCACATTCTGTGGGTTCGAGACCAGAGCGGACCTCTTGTTACTTGATATGACTGATTTTGAGGTCATCCTAGGCATGGATTTGTTATATCCTTACCATTCCATTCTAGATTGCCACGCCAAGACTGTCACTTTAGCCATGCTTGAGTTTCCGAGATTGGAGTGGAGAGGTTCCTTAGTTAGTTCAGCTAGTCAGGTTGTTTCTTTCTGAAGGCTCGACGTATGGTCGATAAGGGTTGTCTGGCCTATCTTGTTTATGTGCGGGACACCACCGTAGAGTCTCCGACGATTGATTCGGTGCCAGTAGTTTGTGAGTTTGCTGATGTGTTTCCTTCATACCTTCCAGGCATGCCACCTGACCGTGATATTGATTTCTGCATTGACTTAGCTCTAGGCACCCAACCTATATCCATCCAACCATACCGCATGGCTCCGAAAGAGTTGAAGGAATTTAAGGAACAACTTGAGGAGTTGTTAGCTAAGGATCAGACCGAATGTATCGCCTTGGGGTGCCCTAGTCTTATTTGTGAAGAAGAAGGATATGACTATGCGGATGTATATTGACTACCGCCAGTTGAACAAGGTCACCATCAAGAATAAGTATCTGTTGTCGCGCATCGATGATTTGTTTGACCAGTTGCAGGGTGTTAGGGTGTTTTCTAAGATTGACTTGAGATAAGGGTACCATCAGCTAATGATTCGGGACTCGGATGTTTCGAAGACTGCCTTTCCTACGAGATATAGTCACTATGAGTTCTTGGTGATGTCCTTTGGCTTGACTAATGCCCCATCAACATACATGGATTTGATGAACAGGGTGTTCAGGCCTTATATTGATTCTTTTTTCATTGTCTTCATTGATGACATCTTGATCTATTCACGTAGCCTAGGGGAGTACGAGCAGCATTTGAGCGTAGTGCTCCAGACCTTGCGGGAACAAAAGTTGTATGCTAAGTTCTCCAAGTGTGAGTTTTGGTTAGATTCTATGGCATTCTTGGGACATGTGGTATCCTGAGAGGATATCAAGGTGGATCTTAAGAAGATTGAAGAAGTTCTGAATTGGCCACGCCCTACCTCAGCGACCAAGATCAGGAGCTTCTTGGGATTGTCAGGTTATTATCGCCGGTTTGTGAAGGGTTTTCATCCATTCCAGCCCCTCTAACTAGATTGACCTAGAAGGGTGCCCCATTCCGATCGTCTGACGAGTGTGAGGCGAGCTTCCAGAAGCTCAAGACAGCTTTGACCACAACACCCGTTCTAGTGTTTCCTTTCGGTTCGGGGATGTATACAGTTTATTGCGACGCTTCACGCGTTGTCTTGGGATGTGTGTTAATGCAGGAGGGGCGAGTTATTGCATATGCTTCACGTCAACTGAAGGTTCATGAGAATAACTACCCTGCACACGATTTGGAGTTGGAAGCAATTGTTCATGCTCTTTAGATTTGGAAGCATTACTTGTATGGGGTGTCTTGTGAGGTATATACAGACCACCACAACTTGTAGCACTTGTTCAAGCAGAGGGACCTTAATTTGAGGCAGCATAGATGGCTCGAGTTGCTAAATGACTATGACATCACTATTCTTTATTATCCGGGCAAGGCAAATGTGGTTGCAGATGCCTTAAGCAAGAAGGCAAAGAGCATGGGTAGCTTGGCATTCATTTCGGCACATGAGAGACCACTAGCTTTGGACATTCAGCCCTTGGCTAACCTCCTCGTGTGGTTGGACCTTTCAGATCCCAGCCGAGTTCTTGCACGTGTTGTTGCTCAGTCTTCATTATTGGGGGAAATCATGGCTCGACAGTTTGATGATCCGCTCTTGGCAGCTCTCCGGGAGACAATACTACATGGTGGTGCCAAGGAGTTTTCTATTGGCTAGGATAGTGTTCTGAGACTTCAGGGTCGCCTATGTGTTCCTACTGTTGATGGCCTGAGGGAGAGGATTCTAGAGGAGGCTCATAGTTCCCAGTATTCTATTCATCCTGGTGCTACGAAGATGTAACGTGACCTGAGGCAGCACTATTGGTGGAGGCGGATGCAGAAAGACATAGTGGAGTATGTGGCAAGATGTCTAAATTGCAAACAAGTTAAGTATGAGCACCAGAGGCTAGGAGGCCTACTCCAGCAGATGCCCATACCTGAGTGGAAATGGGAGCGCATCACTATGCACTTCGTAGTTGGGTTGCCACAGACCTTGCGGAAGTTCTATGCAAATTGGGTTATTGTAGACATGTTGACCAAGTCGGCACATTTAATTCCAGTAGCTACTACTTACACTTCAGAGAGGTTGGCCCAGATTTACATTCGGAGATAGTTCAGTTGCACGATGTGCCTTTGTCCATTATATCAGATAGAGGTCTGCAGTTCACCTCGCACTTCTGGAGAGCAGTACAGAGTGAGTTGGGCCCCCGGGTAGAGTGATAACTAGGGATTATACCTTATTTTACACTCCTTCTTCCTTAAGTTTTGGTTAAAATTATATACAAAATAGTCCTAAAGGCTTACTTGTTGTACTTGTTTGCAGGGTTTAGTCAAAAAGGGTGACAAATAGTCAAAACCTGCTCAAAAAGGAGTGAAACATGCACAAGTACCAAGAATAAGCACAAGCTCAGTTCAACAGACCAGTGTGGTCTGCACTCCATTTTGTGCGGTCCGCACTGAAGATATTCATAGAGCAAATTTTGAAGGCTAAACCAGTGCGGTCCGCACTGAAGAGATTCAGAGGGCATATTTTGAGGCTAAACCAGTGCGGTACGCACTACATTTTGTGCGGTCCGCACTGAGGAGATTCAGAGATGGGAAAATTTGCGAAGCTGAAGCAGTGCGGACCGCGCTCCATTTTATGCGGACTGCACTAAGGAGTTTCAGAGAGTTGACTTTGAAGGCCTGAAGACCAACGCGGACCGCACTCCATTTTGTGCGGCCGCAACAGAAGCCACCGCGGCTGCGGTGCATTTTATGCGGACCGCGGTGGCCAAGTTCAAAGACCCAGTTTTCCAAGCCAAAGAGCCTTAACGCGGCCGCACTCCATTTTGTGCGGTCCGCGGTGACCCCGCATGGGTATTTTTGCCCAGAACATTTGGCCTAGTATAAATAGTTTCTTTTCTTATTTTTAGGTCAGCTTTTGTACTCTGATATTATCAGGAGCTCGTGAACGATATTTTCACGCTATTTTGAGTAATTTTAGAAGTGTTTTAACATTGAAATCTTTCAGTTTTAGTTTGTAATTCAATTATATGGGTTATTCTTCATCTATTTTTCTGATTTCTTTCTCTTATCATGAGTAGCTAAACCCATTATCTAGGGTTGTGGCTCAACCCTAGTGTGGGTGTTTGATGGGTCCTTTAAATTAAGGCTTAGATATTTTTGGGTAATTGGTATTTGGGCTGATTTATGATTTTCATGTGAAATTTGTGGTTGCAAACACTAATTGGTGTTTATTTGACTTGGGTTCTTCTTGAGAAAGAGAACTTGAGTCTAGAAAATCAGTCCAACAAGGAATTGGGATGTATTCAAGAGATTGATAGTCCCAATTGACGGGTTAAACCTAGAGATAGTAAAACCCTACTTGAGCCTATATTGCTTGCTTAATTTTGACACCCAATTGGTCTCGAGAGAGGCAATTAGGGTAAAGCCACTCAATCTACCGAGAGGTATAGAGTTGGTAATTTCGTGCATTGGCTATATCACAATCCCCATTATGATATCTTTGCCTTAGGTATTGGAATCCCGTTGAGTACTCACCTAGGAGAAAGTCATAGCCCTAGTCCTCTTTATCTATTAAGAAAACACTCAAAAAGACATTAGTTAGTTAATTAGCTATTTGCAACTAGTCTAAACCGTAATTCTAATATAAAACCAAAAGTATGAAAAGTGCAATTAAGAGCACGAAACACTACTAGATCACTTAGGAACCCAACTCCCACAATCGTAACTCCCTGTGGATTTGATCCCGACCCGTTCGGGTAAAATCTGCATTGACCCTCATCTTGCTACTATTAAGTAGTGTAAGTGGGCGCCGATCACTTTTTGGCGCCATTGCCAGGGAGTTATACGGTGTTGATTATCTACGTGAATAGTGGTGTTAAGTGTTTTTCTTTCCTTTTTCTGTTAACGTGTGTGTTGAATCAATTCTGGTTATGGCGGATCCTTTGGGAAACATCATTCCGGGGGAGGAGGTATATGACAACCAAGAAGATGAAATAAACCAAGTACCACCTTCTAGACGGGGCCGACAGGCCTAATGAGAACATTCCAGACCCTCCCCCGCCTCCGCCTCCTAGAGCTACCCCTCGGGTCATTCCAAACGAGGTGTACGTCAATGCTATTGTCCTGCCTAGAATCCTGGCGGGAAATTTTCAAATAACAAATGTGATGCTGACACTCTTGGAGCAGCGGGGCTATTTCACCCGAGCCGCCCACCAAAATGCTTACAAGCATCTGAAAGGATTCGTAGATACATGCTGGGGAAGTAAGCAGACGAATGTCTCAGAAGATGCTTTAAGGCTTCGGTTGTTTCCCTTCTCTCTTAGAGAGAAGGCCTTTAATTGGCTTGAAAGACTTACTAACCACTCCATATCTACATGGGACGAGCTAGCAGACAAGTTCATTGCAAAATTCTTCTTTCCCAATCACATGGCAGCACTTAGAGATGAAATATTGGCTTTCAAACAAGAGCCAAATGAGCCTTTGCATGAGATTTGGGAGCGCTACCGGACCATGATAAAGGAATGTCCAAACAATGACATGACTGAAGCCATGATTTAGCAGACCTTCTACTGGGGCATAAACATCGTCAATCAATGTGTGGTCAATCAATTGGCAGGCAGAAATTTCATGAAGTTGACTTACCTTGAGGCATATGAGATCTTAGATGAGATGGCTGACACATCATTAGCATGGCAGAGTAGAGCAAACGTACCTCAGGGTGATTCGGGTGTTAATCATCTTCACAAAGAACTTCAAGAACATGGGCAAGCAATTGTCGAGCTCACTACCACTATGAACCAACTTGCTAAGGCACAACTTCAAAAATTACAAGGGCCGAAGCAAGTTAATGCCATGGAGGGAGTGAATGTTTTGGTGAACAAAAGAAAACCTCAGGGAAATCCAATGCAAAGCAACAATGAGCAAGGTGACCAAGGACCAAGTGGGTATAGCCAAGAAGATTCATATGATGATCAAGATGAGGATGTCATGTATGATAATAATTATCAAAGCCAAGGGAACAATAAAAGCAACAGTAAAAACTGGAACAACCAAGGCAACAATCAAAATTGGGGTAATAAAAGACAACGCAATTGGAACAATAACAATAATTCACGAAACTGGGGGAACAACAACAACCAACAATGGGGGAGCAATAATGATAACAATTTGAGCGGAGGAAATAACAACAACAATTGGGGTGGTAATGGTAACCGGGGGTCGGGCTTTCAAAGGCCCCCGATGTACCAACAACCAAGAAATCCACCCCCGTACCAAGCTCAAGGACAAAGTTCATCAAGTAATGACACGGAATGAATTGAACAAATGTTGAAGCAAATGATGGAGCGCAATGCGGACTCCGATGCTCAATTGGCCTCCCACAACACCTCCATTAGAAATCTTGAAGTACAAATGGGCCAAATTTCTCACGCCTTGAACACACGCCCAAAGGGAGCACTACCGAGTGATACGGTGGTGAACCCCAAGGGTGGGAACAACAACAATACCGGTCACGCCATGGCGGTGACCACAAGAAGTGGAAGAGGCGGTGAGGCGAGTTCTTCTAGACAAAAGAGAATTGTTGTTGTTGATGATGAATTACCAAATGATCAGTTACCAATTGAGGTTGAGAAAGTGGGGGAAAAGCCAACTACTAGTGAGGTGAGAATTGACATTCATGATAATGGGGAGGATTTCCAAAGGGATGTGAGCCCGTCTAGGGAACACGTGATTGATATGCCGGAACCGGTGGTCCCAAAATCCAAGGCACTATTCCCTAGGCCCCCTCCTCCATATCCTCAAAGGTTGGCGAAGCAAAAGCAAGAGAGTCAATTCAAGAAATTCATCGACATGATGAAGAGTCTTTCCATCAATGTCCCTTTGGTTAAAGCTTTAGAGAAAATGCCCGGGTATGCCAAGTTCATGAAGGACTTGGTAACGAAGAAAAGATCTATGGAGTGCGAAACTATAAATATGACTCACCAAGTGAGTGTCATAGTGCACTCAATGGAACCCAAGCTTGAAGACCCCGGGGCATTTACCATTCCTTGTACAATTGGGAGTACGAATTTCGCTAAGGCTCTGTGTGACCTCGGAGCTAGCATAAACTTGATGCCATATTCGGTCTTTAAAACATTAGGGATTGGTCAACCTAGGGCTACCTCCATGCGTCTTCAAATGGTGGATAGAGCTATGAAGAGGCCTCTAGGTATCATTGATGATGTATTGGTGCGGGTTGACAAGTTTATTTTTCCCGCGAACTTTGTTATCTTGGATTGCGAAGTGGATTATAATGTTCCCATCATCTTGGGAAGGCCCTTCCTTGCAACGGGGAAGGCCTAAGTTGACGTGGAGGCCGGTGAGCTCCTTTCCGGGTGGGCAATAAAAATGTTGTGTTCCATGTTTTCAAGTCAATGAAGCAACCCAATAGCACGGAAGTATGTTCTTTCATGGACCTTGTCACCGAGGTCATTATCGATGATGCAAGCTCTATGATAAATGCTGAAGATCCAGTGGAGGCAGATTTATTGAACCATGATGACATTTTGGTGGATGGCTTAATTTAGAGTACCAATGCTCTACAAGGCATGGGTTCTTATGCATATGGTCCTCGAAAGCTATCCTTGGTCTTAGAGAATTGGAAAACTTCTCCGACAAAGCCTTCAATTGAAGAGCCACCTACACTGGAGTTGAATCCACTTCCACCACACCTCAGGAATGAATATCTTGGTCCATATCGTACTTTACCTGTTATACTTTCATCTTGCCTAACCAAATTGCAGGTAGAGTCCACTCTAAAAGTGCTAAAGAGGAGGAAGAAGTCCATAGGATGGACACTTGCTGACATTCGGGGAATAAGCCCCGCATTTTGCATGCACAAAATCATTCTTGAGGATGGAGCAAAGCCTTTCGTAGAACAAAAACGGAGGCTCAATGAAGCAATGCAAGAAGTGGTGAAGAAGGAAATAATCAAGTGGCTTGATGCAGGGTTTGTCTACCCAATCTTGGATAGTGCTTGGACTTCACCGGTCCAGTGTGTTCCAAAAAAGGGTGGCATAACAGTGATCCAAAATGACAAAAATGAACTTATTCCAACTAGAACGGTCACAGGTTGGTGGGTATGCATGGATTACCGCAAGTTAAACAAAGTGACTCGCAAGTATCATTTTCCCTTGCCTTTCTTGGATTAAATGCTTGATAGGCTTGCGGGTCGGGCTTTCTATTGATTCTTGGACGGGTATTCAGGCTATAACCAAATCTTGATTTCTCTGGAGGATCAAGAAAAGACTACTTTCATGTGTTCGTATGGTACATTTGCCTTCTCCAGGATGCCTTTTGGACTTTGCAATGCACCCGCCACATTTCTGCGGTGCATGATGGCAATCTTTACTGATATGGTTGAATACTTCCTCGAGGTATTTATGGATGATTTCAGCGTAGTTCGGGACTCCTTTGATGAATGTTTGAGCAATCTTGACAAAGTCCTCGCTCGTTGTGAAGAGACCAACCTAGTGCTAAACTGGGAAAAATGCCATTTTATGGTGGAAGAAGGGATAATGTTGGGCCACAAAATCTCGAGGAATGGAATTGAAGTAGACAAAGCGAAGATTGAAGTGATTTATAAATTTCCACCTCTAACTTTGGTAAAGGGAGTCCGGAGCTTTCTTGGGCATGCCGGGTTCTACCGGCGTTTCATTAAGGACTTCTCAAAGGTGGTCAATCCTCTTTGCAAATTGCTAGAGAAAGATGCCAAGTTCAAATTTGATGACAATTGTATGAAGGCATTTGAGCTATTGAAGCAAAAGCTCACTTCCACGCCAATTATCACCGTACCCGATTGGAGCTCTCCTTTTGAGCTAATGTGTGACTCTAGTGATGTGGCTGTGGGGGCGGTTTTGGGCCAAAGGGTGAACAAGATCTTTCACCCCATCTATTATGCTAGGAAAATAATGAACTCAACCCAAATGAACTACACTGTCACCGCGAAGGAGTTATTAGAAATAGTCTTTGCAATGGAGAAATTTCGTCCTTATCTTATGGGTGCCAAGGTCATAGTTCACACCGACCATGCGGCACTCCGGTATCTCATGACGAAAAAGGACTCCAATGCAAGACTCATGCGGTGGGTGTTGTTGCTTCAAGAGTTCTACTTGGAGATAATTGATAGAAAGGGAAGTGAAAACCAAGTTATCGACCATCTCTTCCGATTGGAGGAGCAAGGTCGACCTAGTGATGGGCTTGAAATTGATGATAGCTTCCCGGATGAACAACTTCTTTCTGTGTCAATGCAAGAAATGCCATGGTTTGGGGACATTGCCAACTATATTGTCACCGGTGTTGTTCCTCTTGATCTCTCTTCCAACCAAAGGAAGAAACTTAGGAGGGATAGCATGGATTTTTATTGGGATGAACCGTACTTATTCAAGATTTTCAATGACGGTGTCATCCGACGATGTGTGCCCGAAGAGGAGCAAAGGTCAATTCTGGAATCATGCCACTCCTCACCTTATGGTGGTCATCATGGAGGGGCAAGGACCGCTTCAAAGGTGTTAAGTTGTGGTTTCTTTTGGCCTACATTGTACAAAGATGCTAGTGACTTAGTCAAGATATGTGACGAATGTCAGAGAGCAGGGGGAATTTCGAAGAAAGATGAGATGCCTCTCAATACCATTCTCGAAGTAGATATTGTTTATGTATGGGGTATCGATTTTATGGACCCGTTTGTTAGCTCTTGTGGGAACATATACATTCTCGTGGAGGTTGACTACGTTTCTAAATGGGTTGAAGCCGTGGTTCTACCCAAAAATGAGTCCCGAAGTGTTATTGCATTTCTCAAGAAGAGCATTTTTACAAGGTTTGGCATGCCTACAATCATTAGTGATGGGGGGTCGCATTTCTGTAATAGAGCTTTTGACACTTTGCTTGCAAAGTATGGTGTCAATCACAAAGTTTCCACTCCTTATCATCCCCAAGCGAGTGGCCAAATTGAAGTCTCAAACAGGGAAATCAAGAGTATATTGTCGAAGACGGTCAATGCTAATAGGACCGATTGGTGAAAGAAGTTGGATGACGCTCTATGGGCTTACAGGACTGCTTACAAGACCTCGATCGGTATGTCTCCGTACTGGTTGGTGTTTGGAAAAGCTTTCCATCTACCGGTTGAGTTAGAGCACAAGACCATGTGGGCTTTAAGGAAGCTGAATCTTGAATGGGATGTGGCAGCCAATCTTCGTGTGGAGCAACTTAATGAACTTGATGAATTCACATTCCATGCCTACTCCAGCTCGTCCTTGTACAAGGACAAGATGAAGTACCTTCATGATAAATATGCTCGTGGCAAGGAGTTCAAAGTAGGTGATTTGGTTCTCTTGTTCAACTCTCAGTTACATTTATTTCCGGGGAAGCTTAAGTCGAAATGGAGTGGACCTTTTTAAGTTATGTTTGTGACTCAGTTTGGTGATCTTGATCTAAAGAACAAAAGTGGGGAGATTTTCAGAGTTAATGGGCACAGGGTCAAACACTACCTGGGCAAGATTGATGACAGCCACTTGGTGAAACTTCTCTATCTTAATTAAATTAAGGGTAACCTGCTTCGTGCCGCGACGTTAAATCAGACGCTTCTTGGGAGGCAACCCATGTATCTTTCTTTTTGTTTTTCTTTGATTTTCTTTGTAGTATAGGATTTGTTTTTGTACTAACTGGTTGTGGGATGTTGTAGGATTATTTTGATGCAGTGCTAAGTTGAAAAAATGACTCTCTGAAGTTTGCATTGCGGCCACACCGCGATTTTGTGCGGTCCGCAAAGGAATTTATCAAGAAAGGAGGTTTCAGAAGTTGTCACCGCGGCCGCACTGCCTTTTTGTGCGGTCAGCGGTGGACCACTGCGGCTGTACTGCATTTTGTGTTGTCTGCAGTGGACATATTCCCAGAAAGGTTAAGGACCGCAGACCGCGGTCATTTTGTGCGGTCCGCGATGGGGTAAGTCAAGTGGGTCCCAGACCATTTTCTATAAATATGGCCTGAGGCCCTCATTTTACACTTTTCGCTCCTTGAACTCTCAACAGTAAAAATTGCACTGTTCATCATACCTAGTTTATTCAAATGTTCACCTCTCATTCATTACACTTCATCCTACATCTAGTAAGTTAATTTTTGTCTCCTTAACTTCTTAATTTTGTTATTTTCTTCATTAATCAATAGTTTTTCTTCTTCTTTTTTATCTTTTTCTTCAATATTCCCTTAATCATGTGTAAGGTTTGTTACACAATACTTAAATTAGGCCTAATTTAGTTAAATACACTGATTAAACACCTAGGGTATCAATAACATGTGAATTCAGACTTGAATTAAAATGAAAAAGTGAAACCCTAGGTTGGGATTATGTGCGGTCCGCGGTGCTTTTGTGCGGACCGCGGTGCTTGATTTGCATAAAAAAATTCAGTTAAAGACCGCGGACCGCGATGCATTTTGTGCGGTCCACGTTGCCTTTATGCGGACCGCAATGAATTTTGTGCAGTCCGCGATGAACATCTTCAGAGAGTGGGTATTATGAGCCCCACCTCAGTGTGGACCGCTGTGCATTTTGTGCGGTTCGCGGTACCTTTATGCGGACCGTGGTGCATTTTGTGCGGTTCGCGGTGACCTTCTTCAGAGAGTGGGTAGTATGATCCCCACCTCAATGCGGACCGCGGTTCATTTTGTGCGGTCCGCGGGGCATTCTTTGCGGACGCACTCCATTTTGTGCGGTCCGCAGTCTGCAACTTCTGCAACTCCAACTCCAATTATCCGCTACCCTTTTTCTTCACTAATACATACACTGCTTGGATACTAACAAACTTTAAATGAATTCAATTTGCAGATTATGGTTCAATCAAGAGGTGGTGGTCGAAAACAAAGCGGAAGGGGAGAGTCCTCCCGGGGGAGAGGCAAAGGGATGATCAAACTAACCCCCCAAGTCCGACCAGCCATAAAAGCCACCAGAAAAACAATCAAAGCCCTAGATAGAGTTGCTTCCCATTCGGGAAGTGAGTATGCACCCTCAGGGGAGGGATCTGATTCAGGGTCAGTGCCGGAGTTTGTCCCCGACTTTCCGGAGAGATTCACCTACGGGCTCTCCTCCTGCCTAAGCATCAGCACATTCTGAGTCGTCTAAGGGCTCTACTGCAGGGAGTGCCCATGAATACTCCACCTCACCCACAACCTCATTATCTGGTGAGCACTCCGAAGAAGAAGAAACTGGGGGTGAAACCCAAACATGGGAGAATTGAGAGAACAAGAAATCCTGAAGCATGGCAAGATCGGTTTGTGAGTGAACCGGCGTTTCATAAATTCCGGGAATGGTGGCTTGAGAAGAAATTGATCCTGGAGCGAAAGTTCATCAAAAGAGATCTTCTGCCAGACAACCCCAATGTGCTAAAACAGTTCACAGAAAGAAAAGGTTGGGACTACTTCAATTGTCGGGTGGTGGAGGCAAAGGAGCACCTAGTCAAAGAGTTTTACACTAATGTTGCTTATGTTAAACAGAACTCCAAAGTGACTAAGGTGCGGAATCTGACAGTGCTTTTTGATGGGAATGCAATAAATGGGTACCTTGACTTCGATGATGAGGATGAGACAAACTACTTTGAGAAGTTGAACTTGGGGGATGATGTCCGTCCATGGCTAGCTAAACATTTGGCAATCCCGGGTACCACCCCAGGCTGGTTGCAAACAGGGAAGCAGATTCTGAGGAGAACATTGAACTTTGAAGCTAAAGGTTGGGAGACATTCGTATGTAACAGTCTAGACCCACCTTGCACGAAAACTCTCTTCCTCTCAGTCGTGCTGTGCTGGTGGCCTCAATCATGGCAGGGTACCCGATTAACGTCGGGAATGTGATGTCATGGGTAATCAGCCAGGCGGTGAATGGATGCGACAGATCCTACCCTTTCCCCAACTTCTTGACTATGTACTTTGAGGACCAAAAGGTAGAGGGGAGGAAGTTTGATGTGAAGGTGAAGCCAAGGGCCCCATTCTCCTGGTACAACCTATAGGGTGATGACAACCCCAAGAGCAAGAACTTCAAAGGAAAATCCACTGTTTCCACTGGCCAGTCTGGAGAGCCGGTGGTTGTAGTGATATCTACTCAGCCTACCTCAGCCATCCCAGACATTGCTCCGGGCCCCTCCACTTCAGCAGCCCCAGCCATTCCTTCAACTGCTGCATACCCTCTGACTGCCCACCGACTGAGCCAAACCCTATCTAGTATCAACAACTGGATGCAGGCAGCTACTTCTAAGCTGTCTGTCCTTTCTACGTCGGTGGCAGCCCAAGCTGCACCTCCTCCACCACAGGTCCCACAATTCGTGGAGGACACTCTCAAGGAGCTTTTGGGAAACCAGAAGAAGATCCTTGAGAACCAAAAGTTGATTCTGGACGTTGTTGGCAATCATGGAAAGGCACTGGAAGATCTTGCCAAGGAGACTAAGAAGCTGAGGAAGACACGTGCTTCCAAGGAGTCAGTGAAGAAGTTACGGGAGGATGTAGATAAGATGAAGGCAGACCATTTGCCTTTGGACCTGCTATTGCATGACCCAGCAGCCTAGCCTGAGTTAGAGCCGGAGATAGAAAGGACACCGAAGAGGAGGGGGGTGATTCCCCGTACTGAGGGCATTATTATAGAGTTGGCGGACCCGCAGTGTCACGACCCAAACTGGAGGGTCATGACTAGTACCCGAGCCATATTTGCCGAGCACCAACG
>MDKH01008861.1:0-16017 GCA_005239495.1 Nicotiana undulata | reverse complement strand
TAGCGGGTTCAACGTTAGGCGCAGTCACGGCCTAAAGGGTGGGAATTTGGGTCGTGACACTAGTCCTGCACAAGTACAAAATATAAACACAAAGGGTGAGAGGACTTTCAAAGGATATCTTCTTTAAGGAGTTCAAGTATGGCATAAATAAAACCTCACCATGATTTTTAGCCTCCCATCGGGTCTTGGCCAGGTCGCGCCACACACACTTAGCATATGGGCAGGTCAAATCGAGCTGACAGACCCATCCCGAGAGATCCTTGACCGCGCCAGGATACCACTCTACAGCTGCATAATCAAAGGGAGTTAGTTCGAAGGGAAGATGGTCCAAAAGAAAGAAAAAATGCTTAATTAACGAAATATGTTCACTTACGATTCATATTCCATTCCTCGGGGAATGGCATCTTTTCAGCGGGGATCATGTAACGACCCGGTTGATCGTTACGTAGGACTTGCATTATAATTACTGTTATTGCCTTGTCATGGGTTGGTTATACTGTTTATGATGTGTTAGAGTTGGTAGGCTCAGAATCGGAATGGTTGTAGTAAGAATTTAGCCACTTAGTCTTTAAAAATAGCCTTATAGTTGGAAAAGTCAACTGAGTTGACTTATCGGTAAACGAACTCAGAATGCGGATTTTATGGCTCGGATAGCTTAGTTAGGTGATTTGGGACTTAGGAGTGTGTTCGTAATATTTTTGTGATGTCCGATGTAGAATTAGGCTTGAATTGGCGAAAGTTAGTTTTTGGTGATTTTCGGTCGGCAGTGGAAAATAGGCTATCGGGGTCGGAATGGAATTCTGATAGTTGTAACAGATTTGTAATGTCATTTTGGATATGTCTGCAAAATTTTAGGTCAATTGGATGTGTTTTGGATAGTTTCGGCATCGTTGGTGGAATTTAGAAATTTCAAAGTTCATAGGCTTGAATTTGATGTGATTTTTGTGTTTTCGTGTTGTTTTTGGTGTTTCGAGGGCTCGACTAAGTTTGAATGGTGCTATGAGATGTAATGGTATGTTTTATTGAGGTCCCGAAGTCCTCGGGTGAGTTTCGGGTGGTCAACGGGGTGATTGTTGGATTTTTGAACCAGCTGAATTGATGGTGTTTCTGCAGCAGAAGTTTACTCTATGCATTCGCATAAGAGGCCCGCGTTCGCATAGAGTAATTTGGAGAGAGGGGGACAGTGCTCTGTGCGTTCGCGAGCCTGGAGGTGCGAACGCGGTGAGTCGAAGGGTCTGAGCATTACGAACGCGGGAGTAGAGGTGCTTTCGGTGAGAGTTGTTTGGGGAAGCTGGAGCTTTGTTCTTCGCGTTCGCGAAGGGGTGGATGCGAACGCGAAGGTCTAGTTGGTGGAAGCAGTGCGTTCGCGTGGCTTCTTGCGCATTCGCGAAGAGTAAAATTGAGGCCTGGAGAGTTTGTTCTTCGCGAATGCGGGAAGGGGGCCGCGTTCGCAATGAAGAAATAACTGGACAGTTAAATTAAAACCCTTCCGCGACCATAACCTATTTTTCCACCATTTTTGAACGGAAAAAGAGCTTTGAGGCGATTTTGAAGAGAGAAAATCATTTTTCTTCGTTGAGGTAAGGATTATGGACCCTAAAATTCGATTACATGTGATTAAGGATCAAAATACCAGTGTTTAATTCATGAAAATCAGTAGAAAAAGGTGGAGTTAGGGCTTGAGATTATGAGACCTTTTAAGGATGATTTGAGGGGTCAAATGAACTCCGATTTTAGCGTTCTTTATATGTACGGACTCGTGAGATGATGTAGAACATTTTGGTATAAAATTTGTCGAGTTCCGAGATGCGGGACTGGGGGTCAAGTTTTGGCTAATTTCGGATTTTGTGCTAAAATTTGTATTTTTCAATTGGAATTCATTCCCTTAGCATAATTTGATGAGAAAAATCTGGTCTTTATAGATTTGGAGCACTCAGAAGTTGATTCGAGAGGCAAGCGGGTTGCAGAGTAGCTTTTCGGGCTAGTTTGAGGTAAGTAATATCTTTAAATCCTGTCCTGAGGGTATCAAACCACGGACTTTACATCTTTTCACGGATTTGGAGTGACGCGCACACTGGATGACGAGTGTGGGGCGTGCACGAATTGGAAATTTGGTAAAATGTACCTTTTTAGGCAACTATTGAGTTGCGAAATTGCTTTTAAAGCTTATTCTCTATAGTACTACTATAATTTGATATAATTGGGTTGTAAGCCATGTTTGGCGCCTAGTTTTGATCTGTTTTAACCCCTTGGGGGCTGTTTTACTGATATTCTCACTATTTTGAAACTATGATTTTTCACTGAGTCTTTCTTGTGAAATTGTTGACACTCTTATTTGATTATATTACTATTTCTTGAAATGAAATACTATTTTGGGTCGAGAACCCTGTTTTATTTATGGCCCGAGTGGCATGCTGAGAGTGTTTGACTGAGTGAGGCCGAGGGCTATGTTGTGGGGATGTTATGATATGAGAGAGGTTGAGTGCCTGAAAGTGATAATTGCCATGATGTGGCTTGTTTATAGCGTTTGAGCTATTGAAGCCCCTCCGGAGTCTGTACATACCCCCAGTGAGCGCAGGTACCTACTGAGTGCGAGTGCCGAGTGATGAGTGATTGGGAGGCATGAGTGACAGTGAGGTTGCCCACAGGGCTGATACTGAGTGATGGTGAGGTGCTGAGGGAAATTGTTATGAGTGATGATTATGGCCCGAGGGGCATTATATGATGATATTTTACTGAGTTTTTTACTATGATTCACTTCATTTTTCAAACTGATTTTACTGAGAGTTTTACTGAGAAATATTGGAAAATATACTTGTTTCAAAGGATTTCATGGAAACTGGTTTTCGAACTTATATATATTGTATTGAGACTTGATGTTTTACAGTTTTGTGGATTGGTGTTTTGTGTTGTGTGTTTCATATACTTCAGACTGTGATTTATTTTCATTACTACTGAGTTGGCGTACTCATCATTACTCCCTGCACCCCTGTGTGCAGATCCAGGTACTGGTTCGGAGCAGTAGTCGTCCGAGCTCGTTATCATCAGCGTTTGGGATTTCGAGGTAGCGGTCCAGCGTCCGCAGCTTCTCAACTTCCCTTCTTCATATAGTACTTAGTATTTGATTCATAGACATTTATTATGACATTAGCAGAGTTAGTTTATTTCTTAGATGCTCGTGATCGGTTGACTCCAGTATTGGGGGATTAGTTTAGACTGTTGAATTATATTATAATTGCTTAAATACTTAGAGAAAAATGTTAATTTCTTATTGTGCTGGTTATTATTGATTTTCGAAATATTATAATAGAACAAATGTGTAGTAATGTGATGGTTGGCTAGCCTAGTTCCACGATAAGCGTCATCACGATCTGTTAGGATTTGGGGTCGTGACAGATCAGGTCTGAGGTCCTAACTCGGACAAAACGGCTCATCCACCCCCTGTCCTTGTCCTTGTCGACGCTGGCAAAGAGGACCTTCGAAGCCCGACGTTGTAGCTTAATCAGGCCGCCTCAATAAAGTCGGGGGCTATACATTCTAGTCAGATAGTCGAGGGTATAAGGCATCTCCTCAACCATGTTTGAAAAGTACCTAATCAGGTAAACGATGCGCCAAAATGACGGATAGATTTGGCCGAGTGTCACCCGGTATTGTCTGCAGAAATCGAGGATCACAGGGTCTATCGATGGCGAAGATGGTTCTACCGGACCTAGGATAAAAGGATATGTGTACACACTAAGGAAACCGGCTTTATGTGTTGTTATGTCTTCCTCACGAGAAGGAATATCCACTTGTACCGCCTCCCCCCCGCGGCAATCAGCCTTCACTTTCTCAGTTTCAGTTATCAGGCTAATGTATCGGGACATGGGTTCACATCGCCCCGGTTTCGAAGAAGGTTTGTTGACCTTAAAATCGAAGGATGTTTCACAAGGTCCGGGGATACACTCCTCAATGCGAGGAGGCACTACTGCTTTGCTGTTAGACGAGCATGATGACGGAGAGGCTTTCTCATCTTGGGGAACGGTTTTAGAGGTCTTTTCCATTTTTGCAGTGAAACTTCAGAAGAAAAGGAAGAAATTGGCTGAAAGATGAACACTAGAAAGAAGAGTTGTTGAAGATCTGAAGATGTGGTGAAAAGTAAAGGTTTAAGGAGTGAAGGATTGGGGTATTTATAGGGGCCAGTCCTGCGTGTTGGGAAAGACAAAAGGACGGCCAACCGCCGTAATCGGTTCGAAGCTTTTTTAGAACCGTGCAAGCGTGACTTTTGAACATCCCTTTCGTCACATCAATTTCTTACATGACATAATTGGCGTTATGATGGAGACATCGAAGAGTCAAAGAATTCAAATCGTTTCTTGTTATTTCATCCCAAGAAACGCGGGGACTATCTGTATACGGTCAAAATCGGGGAAGTCCGATTTTAGGGCTTCTATGGCATTCCGAGCCCGGTCTCGAGAGGACTCGAAGCATAGGACCAGAGCTCGACCCCGAGGTGCCTCCCTCGAGAGAGTATGTCGAAGGCTCATCACAGCATACCTCGAGGCAGTATAAAAATCGATGACCGTCATGGAAAGGCGAAAAATTCCCAAGGGCACGTGGTTAGAGCTGATAAGGTCTGCAAGAGATAGTACAAGTCTGTACTGAGTCGTTATACAGTTGTACCAATAGTATCTCTATGCCATAATTAGGCATGTACTATGTTAGGATTCTCCCCTCCTTTATAAAGGGATTCCTATCATTTTGTAACACACATGAATATTCACTGCAATAGAACATTCTCCGTTTTTCTTGCTTAACGTGCTCAATAATTACTCGACAGATTTATTGCTCTTCATTTATTGTATTCATTTATTGTTCTTCGCTTATTATTCACTATCTACTGCCAAAGACTACCCTCGAGGCCCGATAGTACTGAGCTCGAGGTCCCCAGTCTTGTGACTTTACTGGTTTGCTTATCATTTCTTTCTTACTTACACTTAGCATTTTCCACCTAACCACTAATATTAAAATAAATAACATATTTTTAGAACTTCAAAATTAAGTTTAATTGTTAAACCATTTTCAAGATAGGGAAAGGATGATTAGTGTAATTATATATAGAAGCACTGCTTCTACTTCTACATGAGTTGAGAAGAGAGGAAACACTGTGTCGTCATCATTGTTGCTCGGATTGGCTTGACTTTGGACCAAATTTATTTTTCTTTTTCATTATTTATTTTCTAATATATTTGGATTGCCTTCCTAAACGGTCAGAAATTTAAAAGCTTATGCCCTCCTCTTCTGCATATTGCATATTTTCAAAACACAAAAACATAAGTGTCAGTGTATTTTTCTACCGTTTGTTGAGTTCGATAAGATTCTGTAATTTTCATTGCCGGTATTACAGAATAGTTATTTCGTTCTATCCTATGATGAATTAATCCAACAACCTTCGACAATATTGAGGGTAATTAAATTTCTTAAGGAAAACAATTTTCGGTTAAGCTCGAAACTTTTGATTCTCCTACTTTTGTTTCTGTTTTACTTATGTTACAATTCTCTAACATAAGTCAACCCAAGGTCACAGGCTTAAAAACTTGGAGGCCCCGAGTACACATTTGAATGGGGAAAACTTCACAGTGTAGCCACTCTAAAATATAATAGTCGGTATATATATGTATATTTATAATATTGACTAGTAAATATAATTATTTTTAGCTAATTGGTCGAATGCATAACTTGCCTATTCGATAGCAGAAAACAAAATTGAACGATCGGTCAAAACTAATTGTATTTGTTAGCCAAAATATATATTATAAGTGTATAATATTACATATATACAAAATTGATGGAAGAATTTAAGGGTCCATAGCTTCTTGGATAAACGTATATTGTTAACCGAATTGCTTTAAGGACCATTATCCAGGAACTTAGGA
Organism: Nicotiana undulata; assembly: GCA_005239495.1. Classification (NCBI taxonomy): domain Eukaryota; kingdom Viridiplantae; phylum Streptophyta; class Magnoliopsida; order Solanales; family Solanaceae; genus Nicotiana; species Nicotiana undulata. The sequence goes on along the minus strand of MDKH01008861.1, from coordinate 10,102 downwards.
TGAAAGGAGTATAATTCATTAAACCTTTTCCATTAGCACTTAAACTAAATTCACAGAACCAAAGTTTCAATTAAAAAGAATGAATTAAATAGCTTTTATTTACTAACAATTACACAGTTAGTGATTCCCTTCTCCTAATAAGCTTCTAATCCATACAAGACTCCGGCATGTTTTTCTGGCCCGTCTTCTACGAAATAAATATCCCTCATTTTTTGAAATGCATGCCACGTCAACAAGCTATCTGAACCGGCCTGGTGGCATTTGCCGACCGCCCGGTCCACAGCCAATGTACTCGCAACCCGGTCTAACCCACCATAGAGGCTATTACAAAACCTCATCATATGCTTCACATCATAAACTTTGTTTCCGAAAAACGCCCTAAGAATTTCCAAAAAGTCCTCTAAACCACCGGGTAGCTCCCGGCGCGTGAGAATTTTCACAAGGTACCCAAAATCATACGCGCTGTGAAACGTGACCCAACTTACTGAATCATTACATACCAGACCGGACGACATCATAAACTCTGCAAACCGGGCCGAGTCAATCCCACATTCCCGGTTCATCTCGAAATCAATCCCCTGTCGCCGGAGCAACTCGATAGAGTCCGGCGCGTACAGATCACGCGTCACATCAAAATCAGAGAAGTTGAACTGCCATATGTATCGGTGACCTTCGCCGGAGCCCAAATCAGGTAAGTTCCCCTCAGCATCAGATAACGTAAGACCCAGCTGAATAAGATTCAATACGTCAACGTTTGACTTCAGTAACTTATACTGATCGGACGGCAAGTTTGTTCGCCGGCGGCGACCGTAAGAAACCGCAGCAGGCTTGAAAACAACACCGGGAAACTCCGTATCCATAGATATAAAAGGGTACTGATCAATCACCGTAGAAATGAGTTCAAATTCTGATTCAAGATTATCAGCCCATACTTGTCGAATTTTGATAGCCATGACGTTTAATCTCCAAAATCCTTAAACGGGTAATCTCTAAAATCGAAAAAAGTTACTGTATTGGTTTTGAATGAAAGAGGATATTGATTGTTTTGGTGGAGAGTGATTTTTATAGGAAGAAGGGCGAAGTGAATAAAGATAAAGAATATGTGGGGATGTAATAAATTAAGAAACAGAAAAGGAGGCAAAGTGGAGAGTTCAGTGGTTTGGAGAAGGAGAAAGGAAAGAGATGGGATGGCAAAATGAAATGAGGAGATTTTTGGTCTATGTTCAACGCGTTTGAGTGGTTTGACTGATGAAGTAAAAGGCTGCTAATATAAAATTTTGGTTTATAATATCAATAATACACGTATTATTTTACGTTAGATTAAACATCGAATATAAAATTACATATATTAGCAATGCGGTAATATTTAAAATAAAAATGAGTTTTTAATTGTAATATGACAAATCTTTTTATTATTCTTGATCGCAAAGCAAATTCTTCATTATTATTCAGCGCATAAATAAGTTGGGCGCCCTCAGTGTGAACAAATGATTCCTCAAGTATATTTGAATAAATTTTTATCATCTACTGATAATTTTAATAAACAATTTGTATGAATGTGTTTTCACAATGTATGGATAACATTTAAAAAGACGGAATGTTTTGGCTGGAAAGTGAGCTAAGCAAGAAGTAATTTTGTTATTGAAACTGTGGATTGTTTATATAGTTTGAGAATGAGACACTTGCATGGCGGTGCACGTCCAAATTGATTGAAAAATTAACAAAAGGAGTAGATTTCCATCACAGGACAAGTATGTTTCTTTCTGCTTGATGAGACAAACTAATGAGAGCTTTATCGTTTCCTTTCCTTCGAAAAGAAATAGGTTTTTGACAAATATATCTACTTCCATCACATAATTAGATGCTAAACCAAAAATTATAAGGTACAAATTTAGAACTAAAATCTTTTTAGTGATAAGATACCACAGGAAAGAAAAAGTAAAACTCTAAAAAGAGTTGTGGATATTTCTTTCTCATTTTCACAGGCGTAGAAAGAAGAAGTAAAACTCTACGAATCTTATTAAAATAGTAAGATAATTGGCTTAAATCATTGATTTACTTTTTAATATGTTGTTATTTAGAAACGTGATAAAGGAGGGGAGTCAGCATTTTGGTGCTAGTCAACATTGATATTGTTGCCTTTTCAGAAGACTCATTCTCTGTAATTGGAATTTAGTACTCTAGCATGTAACACTACTTAGTTTAGTGTTTTCTAGTACTACTAAATTATCCTCCTCCTTAGACCCTACTTGACTCCAATTTTTTAGACTGATTTCTGGTCAATCATATCCACTCCTGAAGTGTACAGACACTGCTGTGGTCCAAATAAACATTCCTATTCAATGTGGTCAACAAATCCCAGAAACTTCAAGGAACAAAAAGGTACTATTTCTTGCAATCCACGACAAGTGCTAAAAAAATGCAACCCGATGCATAAAGCATCTCGCGATTAAGTTGGGTAATAAGAAAATTAGGTAGGGTCCAAAAAAGAAAAATAAACGCCGTTGCCGGGGATCGAACCCGGGTCACCCGCGTGACAGGCGGGAATACTCACCACTATACTACAACGACTTGGTTGTGAGTTTGCGACATTTGGTTAAACTTAGTCAGTAAACAAACCCAGAAAATTAATGATTTGACTAGGCATAAAGCGGGATAACCCCAATACCAGTTTGACCTTCATAAGTAGTTGGCAATTCGCGAAGTATTTGAATATTTTTAATTATAAAAAACTTGTTTGGCAACTCTAAATACCCTTTATTCGACTTCCACCAAATATTATCCAAGCACCTAATTTAAAGCATGGAGTAATCACAATGTCTTGGCTTAGCAGAGAAGGGACTTCTCCCTCCAACTTAATGTAACAAGTGATGCAATTTAGACAGGTGCTAATAAGTTCTTGAACATAAGCAAGGAATGTTAGATAAGAAAGTTGTCAAATCAGTTGCATGATCCAATAAATTAATCCATTGACGTTTTCACTTGGACACATAATGGAACAATTTAAGGGTATAGGAGAAATTGAGTCATATACATTTCCATTTTACATTCACTTATTGTGGCTACTCCATTCAGAAAGACTCCACGGTGTGGGATAAGATTGGGTATGTTGTTGTTGTTGTACTCCATTCAGAAAAAGGTACCTTCTCGGGGTTGAGCAAGCTTTCGGTTGTGTGGTGCAACCATTTCTTTTCTCAACTTAGTAAGTATATCTTCCATGGTGTATTCTCTCTGCCAATTTTCCAGCATACTGAACTTCTTTGCTTCAACCTATCACCATAATTATAAAGTGACTTTCTGCTGCTTTCAACAATACCAGTACATATGAAGTCGTGTATCGAAAATATATAAATTGGACTCTTAAGTGTTAGCTCCACAGGAAACCTTTCCCTCCAATAAGAGATGCTAATCAATTAAGCTATTCAGAAATAGAACTTACAAACCAATCCTGAAAGATAGAACCTAGTGAACAATAATGCAACAAAACGGCAACATTACCACTCCATTCTCGGGGTTCACACAAGTCATGTTGATACGTGAATGGAAACGAACACTTGGAGGTTTGTCTGGATAGTCTTTGTCACAGAACAACTTCAACTGATAAATACGTCCCTGATGTGTGTCCTGACAATTGAGAAAATGGAGGGAAATGGTCAATATAACAAGCATCGTGATGGACCAATCAAGTGCTTCTCTCAGCATGTTCTTTCGAGAATGTTCTCCGCTTCACACGAAGTTGCAACTATTTCCACCAAATAACTACAAAATATGAAGATAGACTTTGCATTCTGCTCCTAAGAAGCATAAATATAATACCTGTAGTCTGGACAGACTAAACCAATAACAAGATACTAATTTGCCACAAAGTGGTTCAAGCGCTCTTCGATAGTTCTTGATCAAGATTGTCATGCATTATTAGGTCCCAGACAAATCATAAGGATTTTGTTTTTGCACATAAATATTATTAGGTGGAAGAAAATCAATCACATATGTAAAGTAGTCAAAACAGGGAACTTACGGAAAGAAAGCCATGTACTTTTCCTACCCTAGCGCATATCCTTGCGCGGTTCAGCCACGACTTTCCTTAGGTATTGTCGGATAGTATTACTGCCAAAGTACTAAACTTACTAGTATTTTTTCGTAAAATAGTCCACACAAGAATTATCTCACACCACTGAACTTGACAAAAGTTCATTGACCTGGTCTCTTTCTTGAACAATGTGTGAAAGGGCTTGTATTTCTTTTTATTGCCCCAATCGCGGGAAGTAAATAGAGGAATTTTAGATATATCTATAATCTGTTCTTGACCTTTCTCACATGTGCAGGAGTCCCATAGTTGCAGATATCATAATTAACCTTTAACATCCAAAAGAATTAGTTCACCAGTTACAGTCTCAAGATACACAATCCACTTGTTCTAAGATATACAACTTTACTTGTTCTAAAGTACCACAAGATACGAAACATATACTGCCTTCAGGCATAAAATACTCATTGATTCAGTTACTCATACTTTCCACCAACTTGATTCAATTGATTTTGAGAAATACTAGCCAACTAGTCCATATATGAACTTTGTCGAGGTTCTTTCGGAAACAGCCTCTCTACTCTCTAGGTAGGCGGGTAAAGTCTGCGCATACACTACCGTCCTCAGACCCCACTTGTGGGATTATACTGGGTTTTTTGTAGTTGTAGTCCATATATGAACTTCTATAATGAAAATTCTCCTTCAAAGCAGTTGAAAAAAGTTTCACGTTCTGAAACAAATTAACAACCCAAAACTTCTACAGCTTACGGAAACAATAAAACAGAGATCACTAATGAAAACTTTTAGCATCCAGAGAAGCTACTAGGATAGACAGGAAAACACAGTTTTGAGAAGAGCTTACATTGTGAGGACCAATTATTGTTCCAGTCCAAGAACGCATAAAAACATCATCTGCATCATCCATCCCGTAGCTAACAGAACCATCTCCAATACCTTTTTCCCCACGTTCAAGTTCCTCGAGCAACCTAAAGTTCCGTGGGACTGACGAAAAAGGAAACATTACTATGCATGAATCATTATCCGGATTTTCATAAATGGAAAAGAAGTTCAGAGAAATTTCAAATGTCAAGTGAATATAGGGCGACAAGTAAGATAAGAGTAAGTTTATTATCCGACGCACCGATAAATTCATAAAGAGAAAGGGAGGGTTTCTTTTTTTTTTTTTTTTTGGGGGGGGGGAATGATTATGAACAGAGAAGTAAACTTGAAAAATGAGCAACACATTCATTTTGGTGACAGTCATCTAAGTGAATTGCTGAAACATGGGATAACAATCTAAACTGAATCCATTACAGCCTAGCACATGTCCAGAACGTACATGGAAAATCAAACTACACACGACAACTTCATAAGCTTAACAGTTATATACGTCAAATGTCATTCCATTGAAAAACAGGGATGGTGTGAAAAGTATGTGTACAATGTAAGCAACTGCGCTAGTCTTGACATCCTAAAAAGCTTACCCAACTATCTGTGTAAGAGGTTTGCTTTCTGTAGTCATAAGTATAAGTAAAACCAAAGAGAGACTCATCGTATTTCTTAAACTCTCTACCCCTTGAAACATCTGCCTACTTCTTCATTCCAAATTGTCCAAAAAAGGCATGGCGGACTAACTTTTCATGCTGCTTTCGTCTCAATCTCCGACTTCTTTAACCTCCAACTAGCCATAGCCCCTAGCATTATCTTCAGAGGTACCCATCTCTTATCAAATAAAGAGAACACCACTGCCGAAAGCTGGTTTTGCATACGCAAGAAGCAAAATATGTGGGAAGTTCTAGAAGCAACCCACTTGCTGCTCCTGAAGACGAAGACAATGAACCTCGTTAAGTCATCTTCTCTTCTCATGATCACTTTCGATAAGCTAATCTCAACCATCAATTATTAAACATCCCTTGTTTAGCAGGATCACGTTTTTGTTTGAACCATTCCATGTAATTTCCAGCGCCAGTACTCAAGAAAGCCATATTGAAGACCTCCGGTCTCCTTATCCATCCTCTCTCCCTTATAGGGTCATTATATTTCCATTCCACCAGATAGTATTTCTTCTTTCTACCCACAAAAGTTCCTCATCATTTTATCCAAATTCTTTAGCTATAGCCGTAAGAATAAAATTCAACAACAAAGTACGTGGATATACTAGACAGCGTAAATTTCAACAGTGTTAAGTTTCACCTTTTAATAATTAATATCTCTTCCACCCACTTAATCTCCGATCAAATTACTCAGTCACCGACTGTAACAGAATCCATCTAAGTAGTGGGTCAATTTATCTAAGATTTAATCATAACAGTGAAATTTCCTCCAAGTTGCTACTCCAAACGTACCTCGGAAATGTAACCACTTTACAGTTGCAAATCCACACTAAGTTGTGATTGTCCTGCATATCCCTAACTGGTATTAGTTAAGACTTAGCCATGTTGATATGTGATCTTGATATTTCAGACCATACGAATGTCCTAAACAGTATGAAGCTGTCTAGAACATGATTCACAAAAAACAAAGTGTCATCTGCTAATAGCAAGTGAAATATAGAACTGCAGTCACCAGAATCATCCCCGTATTGAAGCCCCAAATTAAACCCCCAGCCACTATTCTGTCCATCGATTACATGCACATTTTTCAGCTCAAAACAACACATATGCAGAGAGAATATCACAGCAAAGGAAGGTCGGAAAAGAGAAGATAACAAGAGGGATTTTTTGGCAAAGAACTTCCGAAAACTGTTGGCTTCAGTATCAAACACCACATTTTATTATTAGTAGGACAATTTGGACTCTACAGTGCAGTGCCCATACAACTAACGAAATGAGACCGGAGACAAGCAAAAACATTAATGAAAAAACTGTCAATTTGATCCAGGTTATCACATAAAACAGTTAGAACTACAAAGACGGGAAGAACAGTAAAATTCCTGCAGCATCACCCACCATACAGCCATAAACACTCAAAAGACAAACTAGAATATATAAGCATATCAAATAATAAAAACAGAAACTACTCCTGGATTCCAAACTAGTTGGTGTGACTATATGAATACACTATATCCCTTGCCACTATTTGGACCCATTCACTCCAAAGCACATAAGAAAATTTAAATAACTTTTTTTTCATTAAAAAAAAAAAAAAAAAAAATTAGCTGAAAGCACATTCAAATTAAGCACTTGGGCCACAACCCTAAAACCATGGTGTAGCTAGAACTTACTTCACTTTCCAACAGTAAGCAAAATTAACTACAATCATAAAGTCCCAACATGGAATTGCACATACCCAATTGCTAATACAACTTGAAACTGTTAGAGGTCATATCTATAGAAGATTAAATAATAATTATAAAAAACAAAACTTTCAAGCAAGAACTCACCAACTACGCTAGGGCCTCCTGAACCAAGAGTCATTGAGGTATTTTGATATAGTATAAGTTACAGCCTTAAAGATCAGAGCTTTATTTTCTTGAAGATACGCTAACTTCAGCTTACTGAAAAGGAGAAGATAAAGCAAAAGCAGCAGGGGTAGGGAGAGCAGGCCACAGTAATTTAAGACTATTGATATCTTTTCCAATAAAAAATGTAGTATGAAATTTGCGTTGGAAGTGGCAAAAGGAAAAAAATAATACGGGAGATATTTTTCAAGTGGGATATTTGGTTAAATAGTCCATTATATATACTATCGGGAACGTTACAAAAATATACAGTTCAACATAACACATTACACCTATCGTATAAAATATATATAATATAGTATATAAAAGGCGTAACGGCTTTTTGGTCGCTTAGATTTGTAGGTCTTTTGAAAGCCGATACACGAATTTTAGATTTTTCCATTTGAACACTCGAACTTGACGGAATGAGTACAAATAAATACATTCAGCTAGGGGTGTTCATAAAAACCCGAAAAATCGAACCAAACCGAAAACCAAACCAACCGACCAAAAAAATCGATACTTTTTGGTTTGGTTTGGTTTTGGTTTTGAATTTTAAAAGCCGATCAAATTTGGTTTGGTTTTGGCTTTAATCAAAAAATAACCGAACCAAATCGACTATAGGAGTAACTATTTCAAATTTATTATTACATCTATATATATGTATATTTTTATACAAAGTTTCAAAAAATTTATGGTGAATGTTAATCATTTGCACTTTTAGTACAATTCTTTACCTTTATATTCAAGTTTGATTGGTAGTTTTCTTTTGTCAAGTGTAACAATCCATTTCATGCTTAAAAACATATTTTTAATTAAGTCCTTAAATTATTCATCATTATTTGATTCAATTATCATCAATATATTTTAGTAAATAATAGATTTCTCAAACGGCAATTGATTTGATAGTGTCACGTTGAAAATATGGTCGCCGGAATACGTGTTTAGTAGTGTATGTCTTATATTTAAGAAAAATCCGACAAATAACCGAAAAACCCGACATAAACCGAATCGAGAAAAAACCGACTTAATTTGTTTGGTTTGGTTCTAATATTTGAAAAATCGACTTACTTGCTTTGGTTTCATTTTAGGGAAAAATCGATCCAAACTGAACCATGAACACCCCTACATCCAGCAGTGCATGCATATCAATTGCGCTTACATGTACAACACGTCATATACTAGACTATTTATTACTTGACATGTGTTATTTGTAGGTCCTATTCTTAAATACTAAATAAGCAAAAAAGAAGTTATAAATTAAAAATTAAAAAAATAAAAATAAAAAAGAAAGAAAGAAAAAGACCTGACACTTTCTCTCCGTTCACACATCCCTCTCATCTTCTCCGTTCACCCACCTCCATTCCTTTCCTTATTTTTATTCTTCTTTTTTTTTCTTTTCTTCAATATTCTTTCTCTCTTATTTCTAAATCAAATTCACAACACCACTATGCTCATGGTTAGACTAGAAAAATAAATTTAATTTTGGAATTTCAGAAAAAATCAATAAGAATCCATGATTTTGAAATAATGGAGGCCGCCCAATACTATGGTGAGCCTGTTAGGCTATGTCAGAGAAGGACATAAATGGTGAAATCGAAAAGAGAGAAGACGTCGGCCTCCATAAATAAAATTTTCTACCCAAAACTCGATAGTTTTTCGCTGATATTTCTCTTTACTTTATCTGTCTTTCGGTATGAGATTGGATACAAAAAGGGGAAGAGGGAGTTAATGTGAGAGAAGGATTAACACAAAGTTTTTAAGTAAATCCATTACTATTCTTTGCTTTTCACTATCTCTACCTGGATTTGGAACAAAAAGAGGAGGAAGGGGTAGATGAGAGGGGGAGAAAATAAAGTAGGGAAAGGTGGGGGAGGACGACAACGGGGAAAAAGAACACAGGGGGTGAAGGGAATTTTTTTTGTGGGGGATAGGAAAGTGGGCCTGATTTATTTTCTTTCTTTTTAATTTATTTTTTTTTGGTTCTAGATTGTTTTTAATCAAAATTATTATAGTCACCCGTGTAATTTGCGTGACTTGCAGACACCTTGTTCACATCATTTCTGTCACTGTCATATGTATATGGTCAACGGTCAAATAAGTTTATTAATTACCGGATATATGAGTTTGAGTGTTCAAACAGGAATAATGTAAGTTTGTATATCGGCTTTAAAATCCGGTACAAGTTTAACTGACCACGAGGCCATTTCACCTATATAAAATTATATTAATTTTATATAATAATGTGGTAATAAGCTATATAAACGTCACTAGCTATAGCGAAGAACTTTTGCTGCTATTTCAATTATAATTTTTTGTTTAATACTAGTTTAAATCTCTAGCAAAATGATTTTCGAGTATTAAGAGAGAAGATGGAGTAAGAGTGGCGAAAGAGAGACACGTATAAGATCAACCACACTGTGGAAAAGACGGATTAGAAAGAGATACTTTTGAGGACGAATAAAGAGTTGAAATATTTTGGAATTAAGGTTGAGTTCAAATCGTTGTGAAGATCGGGCTTGAGGATATTGAATCAACTGAAGCTTGGTCGAATTTTCGACATTAATGGATGGAAAGTGTCTTTCGACCACGGCACACCAAGAAGACAGACATGTTCATCAACGCTATGATCGCAA